>JARHVA010004815.1:670000-802500 GCA_037957365.1 Torreya grandis
CCCAACCATAAAATTAGTTATATGAGCCTCTTAATACCTCATGTAAACCTTCTTGGACCACTCCTCCCATGTCAAGTCAAAACCAAGAGAGAAAGGTTATGAGTACTAAGCCTAGGAAGTTCCCAAGTTTTTAAAGTACTCCAGCCACCCCTCAAGTTGAAATTACTCCTCAAGATGAAGGTATATAAATATTTGATATGTTTTTTCTTAAGTGGAAAGAAGAAAACAAGCACACCTTAATCCAAAATTCTTTCCCTCTTACTTCAGATCCCTTAAATGATCCCATTACTTCTAATCTATCAAGTTGGAAGAATGACTATTCAACCCCTAAGCTCATTTAAAAGCATCTAGTTGTCACCAAATATTACACCCTAGAGTTTTTTGTTCAAACCTACTCTAATAATTAGGAAACATTAGAATACCTTTAGGCCTATGGGTTTCCTATGGTAGAGGTAGACCTCTATGTTTAAGAACTATCTCCCTAAATTTATCATTGAATGCTTATCACCTACACTAAATATTTAATTGGATGAAAATGAGTAGAAGTGACATGGAAAGTAAAATATTATATTGAGATGATACACCATAAATATCCCCACTAGATTACCATACCATTGCACTATGAAACATGATCTACAACACTAGTCTCAAATCTTGAATTATTCTAACATTAGTATTTCAAAAGATGGAGGAGATATGCATGGAAATACTTAAGGTTATTGCATTATAGGTAAATATTATACACTAATGATACTAATTATAATTTAAGATAGACTAATGAACTTTAAAACACTTAATGTGACATGTTATAGTGAGAACAACTTACATCAAACATGGAGTAGCAAAGAGAAAGCAAGGATAGATACTAATCACTTGAAATTTCACTACACACCACTTAAAACACTTTTAAAATATTTTTATGAGATAAAAAATTGATTTTAACTCTTATTTCAAAGGTAAATTACAATATCAAACCAACAGGGCTTCACCATACTAGGTGTGGGAATAGAATACAAGAGCCAAAATGGTTTGCATTTATAAAACATGTGAGAAAAGAAAGAAGAGAAGAATTTTAGGGGTTATAATGACATATTTCAAGGCATTAAAAATAGTTACATTTAAATATAATGGAGTGTGAAAAGTGGTATGGAAGTCTTCTTGAATAAATGTCCACTTGAAACATGGTAAACTCTCCAAAACTAGTGTAGAGGTCTTTAATTTACTTCATGAAACTGCCTTCATGATTAGGCATATTTTGAATACTCAAAAATATACTAGGTATAGGGGAGTTTGTAAACATACCATGATAGTCATTAGATGCATCCCTAACTACTAGTCATTATCTAGACACTTGTACTCACCATCTGTAGTCATTCATTTACTTTCTAGACCTCATTTCTCACAATTTTCATCCAACTAGCCTTTAGTTTCAAAACCAAATCCATATAATAGGTGTTAAGACACATATATAATAAATATATACATTTCACTCCATGAATTAGACCTTAAAAGGTCCCAAAAATAGACTTATCACTCTCTCACTTGGTAGTCACTCCTTATCTTCAATCTCTATCTAACGTTGACTATGATGAATGATGTAATAGATATGTTTCCATGACCATATATGGTGAGAAATTAAAATATAGAGTTATAATAGGTCCCAATTGACCCACTTTAATGGATCTTACCTATTCACATTCTTTTATACATATAAAATAATCACAAAATTTAAAAAAAACATGTTTTGTACCCTATATGTATAAGTAGGGTACATACCAATTAGATGAGAAGCAACCGAAGAGAGTCCTATACAATTAAAAAACTATTTACAAGCCAAAATAACCTTATTTAATGAATTCCAAGTGGTATTTTCTCCATTGGGTCAAAGATAGGGTTTTAGGAGGGTTTTAGCATGTTTTGATTCTTAGGGACGGTTCATAAAAGCTAGAAATTTAAACCTCAAAAAAATTACATTGAAAGAAACTATAGGACCTCCTTCAATTATCACCAAGTTCTTGAGTCACAATTCAATAGGTTCATATAGGTGTGAGAAAAATAAGTTAGCCTATCAAGCTGTAGACTACAATCTAAACACACAAAAGTGAGTTTTGGAAAAAAATGACCCCTATATGGTTTTTATATGAAAATAAATGGTATTAACTAATTAAAAAAACTCCCATAAATGTCATAAATTTTATTTTAATGGTCTTTTTGTCTTGGAAGTGAAACTATACCCTTGAAGGGCTTAGGTTTAGCTTTAGGCCTAATAGCCCTAACTATGCTACAATTTTCCATGACCACTTGTGAATGGTTTGAATCAACTGTGAGTGATTTAAAAAAAATTCTACCCTCCTAAATATCAACTCCTTTATTCAATTCTCCAAGATTACTCATGTCATCTATCTCTCATTAACATACCCTGCTTGTAGTCTTGCCTTGACTATGAGTGCCCTCCATTTGAGATAAAACAAAGGGAACTTCCCCTATTTTTAGGATAAAATAAAACCATGGAGGGTTATATAATGTCTTTATGTAATTATATACCAAATTAAAATGCTATACAATACTTCTACCACCCTCAAATACTCAAACTTATTAAAATTGGTTATTGGGTCTGTGACTCTGTGCAGGGTCTGAATAGGCTAAATGTGGAATTTGAAAACCAATAATTTGATATATTATTTACCTATGGATATCACATATAAATTTTTACCATAATTATTAAAGTTATTTTATCACCCTCAAACATATCTCTATCCATAAATTACAATCTCTCACCACTTGCCTTGTCTAATCTATAGGTTGAATTGACTGTAGGTGCATTCACCTTAGGAGAATGAGGTTATTGTAGGTGAATGTACCTGTTTTATCACTATGTTAAATTAATTATGTCTTTATTTAATTCCTTTAGGTCATATCATAATTTTTTTGATCTCAAATATTATGCCTAGAGATTTGTGCTAACATCCAAACTACCTATTATCATGTACAGCCAGTCTATAATCAAACTATAGGTGATATTTTAAGATAAAAAGGGACCTGTATAGGTGGTATTAAAATATTTAAATTTGTATTGAATACCCTAATATATTCTCAAGGTCATTATGTAATTTCAAAATAAAATGTCATTATGCCTTCAAGGTTCTCAACTTCTAGTCTCTTATCATCAACTTTGTGTATCTCTAACAAGGCTTATAAAGCATGTAAGTGAGATAAGGGGAGCTTAAGAGACACTCTTATAGTAACCCCATGTGCCAAAACTATTATAAATACCTTACAAAAAATGGAAACTACCTCTTTTCAACTGTTTTCTTATTTTCAATGTGGAACCTTACTAATTTTTATTAGAACGTTTAATTTCTAAGTGCGTTACTTTATAAACATAGCATACTTTAGTATATAGTTAAATAATAATGATTTATTATTTACTAACATGAGTGAAATCCTCATTTAAATAAATAATAAAAACATTATGGTTTATTATTTACTGATTAAAATAAATGATTCTTAGGAAGGATGGTCTCGTTGGTTACAACAGTCACCTCCCCTCACATTTATTATAAATAGGGTTTTACCCCTATTATATTTTTAACTCTAAACATACTTAGTGAATTTTGATATTTTCATGTGGCAAATATTTAAAAAGGTTTTGTGAAGGATTATGTGAAGAAGTGAGAAGGGAAGGCCCTATATTGGGGTGTGGAGTTTCTCAATAATTGAATATCATCTTTTGGTGGGTTTTTTTTAACTTTTTGAATTGTTCCCATGGTAATTCATGTGTCTCTTTGTTTAATTTATCATTCTCCATTTACCTTTGATTTGTTATTCATATAACTTTTATATCCATGCATATTATATTATATGTATCTTTTCATGGTAATAGAGTTATTTGAGGGGTATATGTGATTAGAAAGAGAGTCAATATTTGGTATTAAATAAAAAAATATACATTTATTCATATATGAGAATATTTAAATATATATTTTTAAATATTTGTACTATCATAGTATGGCCTTGGAAGGAAGTAAAATAAACTATGAATTACGTGATGAATATCTAAGTTTTTAGATCCATCTATCATCAAGATCTCCAAAAACAAGCAACCTAAAAGCTTTCAAATATTTTTTTAATTCCAAATGTGAACCTTGGATGTCATTGTATAGTAAAGTATGGCTTATATATATGATAAATAAATTAAACCTCATGAATTTTGTCATGAAATTGTCTCTTTAAGGTTCTAAACACTTAGTTTTTCAAATATAAAACCTCATGAAAACTTTCAAAGCTTAAAAATATCTAGTTCATAATTTTTTTTAATCTCTCCTCCATTTGCATCCCTATATGGCCTAGGAGGCTGGAATTTTTTTTGCACCAAAATTCAATTTTGAGTGCTTTTTTAGCTTTGGAAGGATACTTCATGGTTATTTGCAAGGTTTGAGGACTTGAGAAGGCCTATGTCACTCTCCAACTTCACTGTTGCTTCCTTTCCTGCACCATTGTCACCTACAAGCAATAGAGGTACGTAAATGTTTTGATAAAAGATACCCTTTTTTTAATTATAAATATTCCATGAAAATAAAATAAGGGTCCCACCTTTATTTTTTTTTTTAACCAAATTTGGTATTTTTTCTTTGAAAAGTTTTTTTGTATTACTTTTGACATGCACATTATATATATATATATATATATATATATATATATATATATATATATATATATATATTATTAAAAAAAATAGTTATAGAAAAAAAAGAGTTCAAATATAGATTTGTGCATTTAAATCTTTGAATGAGTTTGTAGATGAGCTAGTAGTTGTAATTTTCCTAGAAACTTGTAAGAAAAGGGTCTAGTGTTCAAAACCATCTATATTTTTTATTATTGGTCAAAATATTTAAATTTATAATCTTTTTTGATTTGTGTGCTAAGTATCATGCATTTAAAACCTAGTTAAATCTGTTGACCTTCCTGCGACACTTGATCTAGTCAAAACCTAGACAAGCATAGCCATGTAACTAGTTAATCTTGATGTTTTGACACATTTCAGATGCATTGGAGTGGTCCAATTTTTTTTAAGTCTCTTGTTATGGTGTTTACATATTTTTTTAATAATAGTGCCTAAATGGTCATTTTGAGTGCGACACTTTCAACACTTAGATTTATGCAACTTTAATTCAATTTTTTGCATTGTTTGGCATCTAAACTATATAATTAAGTATATTTTTATATGAAATTCACTTTATTTTGAAAATATTTCAAAAAATTAATTTAAAATATTTTTTTTAAGCATTTATTTACTATCCTATTTAAAAGGAAGCTATGGCTTCACCTCATTTTTCCTTAGATAAATCTCAAATACTTAATTGAAATAATTATAATAAATATAACATTCATATTAAAGTTGAATTTATGGCCCAAAAATTATAAAATATTATCATCAAAACTAAAAATCCCCTTCTAGATGACATGAAACCCCTACGCTTACCAATGTATTTCAATAGAAATCATAGGAATCTATGCCCATTATCTTGTAGATTATTAAGGATGAATTAATTTTCTACATTGGTAATCAAGAGTATCTTAGTGATTCTTGAAAACTCCTTAAATCCATGCACAAGAGCATTTGCATTTCAAATATCATTAAATTAATCTCTGAATTGCTAACTACACCTATGAATGGTGATGAAACAGTTTTTAATTTTCTTGTTAAAATTAAAAATATTAAATTTAAGTTAGATGGATGTAATTGAAATTTAATTTAGGATCAATTGATTTATTTTATCATACAATTAAATATTCATGAAAATTTTAGAAATTTTATTTCAATTTTAAATTCTAAGTATCAAACTACGCAAGATATCCCTAACCTTACCACCTTGTCTACTCTCATGATTCAAGAAGAGTAAGTTATGAAAAATTTAAATTTTAAAAAAATGCCAGTTAGGCACTTCTCACATTAAATAATGTTTTTGATAACACTAAAAACTAGAAATCTAACCCTAATACTACTAAAGGAAAATGCAAGAATAAGAAATTGGGTAATAAGAATCATACACCTAAGTTTAATGGAAATTATAATCTTTGTGGTAAATTTTATCATAGAAGGGAAAATTATATAAAAAAAAAGATAAAAATAACAATCAAACTTCTAAAAATAACAAAAGGAATAAATTTAATAAAAAAACTATAATAATCTAAACAATAATCAAAATAACAATCAAGATTCAAATGTTATTGATTTATATGTTGATTTGTGCTTAAAATGAAAATGAATGGATTTTAGATAGCGGTGCATCACACCATATGACATACTTATATAATATTTTATGTGATTCTAGAGATATATCTAAAAGAATTTACTTAGGAGATAATTCCTTTTAGAAGCAACTAAATAAGGAAAAACAAAAAATTTAAAAGCTATTAATGATGTTTTTTATGTACCTAAACTTAAAAAGAATTTACTATCTTGTTCTCAGCTTAAAAATGATAATTTAATTGTAACATTACTAAAATATATTTGGTCCATTAGAAATCATTTTGGTTCCTTAACTATTGAAGGTGTTCAAAAGAATGGTTTATATATATTTTCTCCTTCTACATGTTTTAGTTCATTGCATAGTAATAATGAATCTCAATTATTACATGAAAGATTATGATACATTAATTATAAAAGTTTACATGATATGTCTAGAAATAATATTACTTTTTGACTTCCTTCTATTCTTTTCCATCATGAAATTTGTGAGGGTTGTTTAAATGGTAAACAACATAGTAACCCCTTTCACAAGAATCATGATGCAAATTCTTTACATCCATTAGAATTGATTCATAATGATGTTGTAGGACCTATTGAAGTTGTATCTCTTAATGTTTATTTATATACTTTTACTTTTATTTATGATTACACTAGAATGATCTAGTATTTTTTTATTAAGAATATATCTATTGTGTCATTTACATTCAAGGAATTTAAATTTAGTGTTGAAAATGCATCTGATTTTTCTATTAAGACATTAAGAACTGATAATGGTGGTGAATATTTTAGTAAAGAGTTTGATTATTTTTATATTAGTTTTGGTATTCAAATGGAACTAACAACTCTCTACTCCCCTTAGCAAAATGGTATTACTAAAAGGAAAAACAACACCATCATAAAAATGGTTAGAATAACGTTTCAATCTACAAATGTTCTTAAGTTCTTATGGGTTGAATCCATGAACACTTTTATTAATATTATGAATATAATCCCTACAAAATATTTGCATCTTTCTACCCCTTTAGAAATTTGGACTAAGAATAAATCTAGTGTACCTCATCTCAAGATCTTTGGTAGTCCTACTTATATCTTTATTCCTAAAGTAAAAGAAAGAAGCTCAATCCTACTTCGTATTATTGAATTTTTTTAGGTTATAGAGGTAATACAAAAGTTTTAAGAGTGTATGAACCCTATAAATGTCAGATTATTGAAAATAAAAATATTTTTATTCTTGAAAAATCCTTTTGTGAGCCCTTTCTGGATCCTCTTCTTTAGTGTTCTTCTATTGATGAACTTAACTCTCATGTTTCTCCTTGTGATGAAACAAATTCCCTTGAGGAAGTTGATCCAATTATGGATAACTTAGAGTCTAAGGAACCCTCTAAGTTTCATGTTCAATCTAAAAGACCTAAATGGGTAAAATCTCTATCTCAATATTCTAATGTTAATAATATTAATAAATTAACTAGAAGTCAACATACTTATCATGAATTAATGACTATCTATGAATGTGAACCTCAATCATTTGAGGTAAAAACTCAAAATTATATATGTAATGTTACTATGCAAGTTTAATATAATTCCTTAATTAAAAATTAGACTTGGGATCTTGTCCCTCCTCCACCTAAAGGGAATATTGTCAGTTGTAGGTGGCTTTATAAGATCAAATATAATTGAATTGATAAAATTGACAAATTTAAAGCTAGATTAGTTACTCATAAGTCTACTAAAAAATCAAGATTAAATATGTTGAACCCTTTGGTTTTATTGTAAAAATTTGTATTGTTAAACTTCTTATTACTCTTAAATCCCAAAATAGTTGGGTTATCCACCAAATCGATGTCAAGAATGCATTTTTAAATGGTGATTTAAAATAATAAATCTATATGACTTAGCCTAAAGGTTTTACTGATCTTAATAAATAACATTATGTATGTAAGTTAAAAAAATATTTATATGGTTTAAAATAAGCTCCTCAAGCTTGGTATTATAAAATAACTTCTTTTTTAAAAGAATTATGTTTTTCTAATTTCTATTCAGATATTGATCTCTTTGTTAAAGTTGAAAATGATCATTTGATTTAATTATATTATATGTTGATGATTTATTAATTACTAGCAATATAAATAGTTTAATTCATAAATATAAGGATAAACTAAGTCAAATATTTGAAATGATTGATTTAAGCATTCTACATCATTTTTTAATAATGGTTATATTTCAAGATAAAAATTTAATTATTGTATCACAATCTCAGTATGCACATAATCTTCTTATTAAGTTTAACATTTTTTATTGTAAATATAACACTAATCCTATTGAAATTGGTATTAAACTTGGTTCTAAACTTGCATATGAAAAAGCTAACCCTACTTTGTGTAGACAACTGATTGGAAATTTGATTTATCTAACCATTACTAGCCAAGATATTTGATATGCTATTAGTGTTACTTCTATATTTATGTTAGATTTTTATTTGGATAATTGGAAATTAGCTATATGTATTCTTTACTATATTAAATGAAATATTAATTATGGTTTATTCTATTCTTTTATTCATAATGCTACATTATATAGTTATTATGACACTGACCATGTTGGTGATACTTTAGATCACAATTATACTTCTAGATATGTGTCTAATTTTGGTGAAAGTGATATCAATTGGTGTATCAAGAAGAAACCTATTGTCTCTCTCTTCTATAGAAGCTGAGTAAAAAAGTACTATGGAAGCTATTAAAGAAGCCATGTGGCTATGAAAGCTATTGGGATAAATTTATTTGGATATTTTTAATAATACCATCATTGTGATAACCAAATTTGGATATCTCTATCAAAAAGTCTAGTGCAATATCAAAGAACTAAACACATTGAAGTTCATGTGCATTTCATCTAAGAGAAAGTCCTCAATGCTGATATTAATATGTAGTTCTATCCTACAAATGAACAAGTGGAAGATATCTTCACAAAACCACTTGGTGCTACCAAGTTTTATTATTTTCATGTAATTTTTGGCCTCTAAAATTTGCCATTGATGGGGAGTGTGGATGATAATACCACTTTTTAATGGCAATGTGTTTCTTCTTATTCTCTATACTTCTCATTGTAAAGAATTGTAGATTTTGTGTGGAAGTTATGTGATCTGAGTAAACTTTGTGTGGAAGTTTTAATTTTGTACCTCAATACATTAAAACCATACATTGTAGTTGAAGTCCTTATGTTATAAAAGGCTAAAAATATGCTTAGATAATTATTCATGAGGAACTGTGAGATGTAGTCTCATGATCATGCTAGCCTAGATTTACTTTTAAAAGTAGTTTATGGATTATAATTTCTTTTATTTCAAAAGGTGATGTTTGGCACGATGAAAGTTATTGATTCCTTTAATTGTTTACATATCATAATTCCTTTATTAAGGTGACTATGACATTTATCTCCATTTAGTATTAAGGATGAGTGTTAGAAAATTTAATGTCTAAGTGGGCTAATTCACACCCTTAGCATACTTCGGTGTATAATTAAATAATAATGATTTATTATTTATTTACACAAGGTGAAAAACATGTGTAAATAAATAATAAAACATTATGATTTATTATTTACCAATTAAATTAAATGATTCTCAAGAAGGATGGACCTGTTGGTTATAACAGTCATGTCCCCTCACATTTATTATAAATAGGGTTTTACCCCTATTATATTTTTCACTTTGAACACACTTAGTGAATTTTGATATTTGAGTGGTAAATATTTAAAAAGGTTCTATAAAGGTTTATGTGAATAAGTAATAAGGGAAGGCTTTGTATTAGGGTGCATAGTTTCTCAATAATTGAATATCATCTTTTGGTGGGTTTTTTTACCGCTTTGAGGTTTTCCCATGGTAATTCTTGTGTTTTGTTAAATTTGCTTGTGTATACTTTATTGTTTATTATTCATACTAGTTTTATCTATGCATTACTATTATATACATGGATTTTATCAAATTTTAGTTATGAAACAGTCTCTCTAACATCTACTAACACATGGGATGTTAAAGTACACTTGGGCACACTTTTGCTCCATAAGAAATCTATACAAAATCATTTAATGACTTAAAAGTGACATTATATGACATATAATGACACAAAGGACTAATAACCATGATAAATTATATTAAATGACTTCACTAAAACCATGTTATACCTTTTTACACCCTAGAAGATCCCTATAATAAATTTTTAACTATAGAGGGTTTACCTCATTTGACTTGTGGTCAAATTAGTCAACATTTTCAATGATTTCCCAGGGGTGGCAAGCTAGCTATGCTAAAGTACCAGTATCATACTCCTATTCATTGGGATATGGAGTTACCTATGCATAGATTTGACACTGAATTACTTTTGAGAACATACCAAATAATAAAAAACAAACACACAAGTAAACACACGTGTTCTCAAGAACACTTAGGGAAAACACACAACATAAGAAAATACACACATCTATCTTATTATATACAAGACCTCAAAAACCTAAGGTGAAGGACAATTCACCATTATTTAACTAGGATCAAAGATGGTACTTCTTACATCCTTGTTTCTCCATGAAGGCAATCCATCATGTGAAGTATGCTTCTCAATATATACTTTCTCATGTTAATGGTCAAATGACTTACCACCTTTAGGTATTTTGTTATTTTCAAGTGTACTACTTTGATCCTTCAAATATGTTCTATTTTTCCCTCGAAGGATCTTATTTAAAATTACAACCTTCTTGAATTCTACCATGTATGATTGGCCCTTATAAAACTACAAATTAGGAGCGATTAAAGTTTCTTAAACATTTCTCTCTTCTAGTACATGATGTTCTTGATGCTTAGGACCACCAAGTTTCTCTTCTTGATGTTCCAACACATCTGAAAATGGTTCAACCTCAGGTGGAGGATTAGACTACTCCTGAATGATAAAATATTCTACCCTGGTCTCATTTGAATATTCTATGAGTGTAGCCTATTTGAAAGTATCTGGACACTCAACCTCATGCTTACCAATAAATTCTCCTTCATGCTTGATAAAACACTCAACAATATTTTTATGTTCATCAACAATCCTATTATTAGATTCACATTTCTTAGGAGGAGAGGTGGACTTACTCAATGTCTAAATTATTGACTTATAGCATACAAACTTTGACATATATCATCTTCCTCTTCATGACTACCACATTTAAGGACTCCTCTATAAAATGCAGGAAGATTGGCATTGTCTTTCTCACCATCTTGGCCTACAAAAATTTGAATACTATCATCATCATGTAAGATAATCATGTAATTACCCTCAGTAGATTATGGAAAAGAGTCATCAAAGCTCACCTCAGATTTTTCATATGCTCCCTCATAGATGATGTATGTGCCAATATTAGTTTTCTCAAAGTAAATGTATGGATCATATGCATAAGTTTTAGCATCATACTCATCTAGGAAAAGGTCAGATATGCCCTCAAGATTAGAATTTTCTCCATCATCCACAATAGACTCCTCATGATCATTGATGATAATTAAAGTTATAACTTACTTCCACATAGGGCTTGATATGAAACTTATCCAATGGTTGATTTATAATAGTTACCTTTCCTCCATATCTTGTTCTAAGTCCATGAATGACCATTTAGCTAATAGGTAGCTTTCTATCTTTGCTATGAAATCCCTTGAGAGTTAGATATAAAAGTGAGTAGGTAGATCAACAACCACAACGTATTGAAAAATATGGAATCTTAGAAAATCATGAAGGAAAAATTTCAAACCCTTGACAAGTAATACAAAATTATCTGGTGTCCCATTGATTTGAAGCACCCCTTTTTGTATGGTTCATATTTTAATCCTAATTTATCAGCTACAACATTGGGCATCATTAAAGTACTATCCCACTATCCACTATGCAATTATGAATAAGTTTGTCTATACAAATGAGAGTGAGGTAGAAGGGTGGAGGATTATTATATTTGGAAGAGGGTTCCACAATGTGATTATGAGCATTGGTGAGGGAAAAATTACCATGAATTTATAGTTGAGGACTAAGGTGGATTTGAGATAGACACTTTTGAAGATCTTTTTGACCAGGCAAGTGAAAAATTTCCCAAAGAGACAGATTCCTTGGCACTATTTAAAGAATCCAAAATATTTAAAATAGGATAATTTATATTTTATTGTGTCCTTGAGGGAAATCAAGTGCCTTGATATTTAGGTTTTGGAACACTTTGAGTAGCCCTTCCAACATTCTGATTTGAAGAAGGTGCAAAAGTTGTAGGGACTTCCATACCTGTAGTCACACCTTGATGCCTTATAGGAGGACTATTTAAAATTTTATGAACACAATGATAATATCCAATGGCCTTCCTCTTTTCTCTATTATTTTTTGTAATTGAATAATTCTTATTGAGAACATATGTATCTTCAACTAGAAAGTTTACAAGATTCACCTTTTAGGCTGCCATCCTCATTTGCTTGCATGATAACTTCATTTTCTACTAAAAAAAAAGGAATAACTCCTCATTGAGAAACCAAGGCTTATTCTCCATATTTATTTGTATCCATTAATTTACCTTTATACTATTCCTCTCATTGGACCAAGTTACTATGAATAGGGACCATGTCTATTGCATTGGAGGTGGAAGTTAGATTATATACATTGGCTAGCCTATTGAAGTTAGGTTATCCTTTCCCTCTACCTTGCCCATATTACTGAGATGGGAACCTATTTAATTATTGAGGATAGGGTTATGGTTTTTATTAACACCATTCTATAGATTTGATTGCCTAGATTGAGCTTCTATGGCTTCATATCTTGCCTTCTAATTAATTATCTCTTCTACCTTCTTAGGGGTAGTTCTAGACTTATTATTTGCATTTGGAACTTGATCAAAACTTAAATTATCAACATACATATTATGTAGTAGAGGCATATAAAATTTTGGGGTAAATTCCTAGCTAGCTTATATTAGGCAATTATTAGCTCTAATGGCAAGGTCATATGGTTTAGGTAAGGTCTAACCACCCATGGACTATAACATTATGACTATGTTAGTATCAATATCCCTTGGGTATGTAAGAAAAACAAAGCTTATATGTGGTCTCATAAGAGGAGGCATATTATTTCAAGTCCTTTGGAATCTCTCATTAAAATCATGCATTATATCTTTAAGGGCTTTTTGAATCACATTGAGTTGATGAATGAGTGATGTGTGATCACTCTTGTCTTCAAACCTTGAAGTTAGCATCTCTCCAAAATCATCCCAATTTATGATACAACCTCTAGGAAATGTCATATACTAGTCAAGTGCTTTCCCTCTAAGGGACATATAAAAGAGTCTAATGGTAATGTTGACCTCCATAACATTATGAAGTCTACAAAAGTTTGAGATATCCCTGATATGCTCACTAGGAGTGACATGACATTCACCATTAAATGTGGTAACACTTTTGGTAGAATTAGGGGCTGTATATAGATAGTATTTTTAGTGTTAAAGGTTGGGAAGGCATGCTACCTATCCATTTTATCCTCATGTTATTATTCACTTTATTTATCTTCTTGGCTTTCAAATTCCTCTTTTTCTTCAAAGGTTAAGCTAGGTTGAGGATGTTGAACTTCAAGAGAAAGTTTAGGTTGAAGAAGTGGATTATAGGATTAAAACCTCTACTAGAAGTTGAACTAGTAAGGACCATAGAGTATTAACATAGGAATATGATAAAAATTGGTCTACAACTAGAAATTACCTTGAATGGAGTCTCCAAATGCTAAGTAGAACACCATACGCAACTATGATGTTTTCAAGACTAGCATTCACTTTAGCAAGATGTCTTTGAGACAATTATCTCACTGGGCATATTATAACTATCTTCACAAAATATTTAACCCTAGAATTTTTTTTTAATCATACTCTAATATTTGGGCAACATTGGAATACCTTTAGGCCTATGGGTTGCCTATGGTAGAGGTAAACCTCTAGGTTTAAAGGCTAGATCCCTATATTGATCCTTAAATGCTTATCAACTACACTAACTATTTACTTGGATGAAAAGGGGTAGAGGTGAAATACATAGTAATATATTCTAATGAGGTGATACAACATAAGGATCTCCACTAGACTACCATACCATTACACTATGAAACATGACCTAAAACACTAGTCTCAAATCTTAAATTTATCTAACATTAGTATTTCAAAACATGGAGGTGATATGCATGGAACTACTCATGTTTATTGAACTAGAGGTCATTTTAAGACACTAAGGATGATCTTTACACTTTTCTATATAAAAATTCACTTTATAATGCTTCATGTGACCTATTAGAGTGAGAATAACTTGCATAAAACATGGAAGAGCAAAGAGAAAGCAAGGATAGATACTTTGAACTTTTACTACACATAACTTCACACACTTAGACAAGATGTTTATGAGATAAAAATAAAATTCAAAATTTTATTTGAAAGGTAAAGTATAATATCAAACTAGTAGGGATTCACCATACCAAGTGTGGGAATATAATACAAGATGCAAAATGGCTTGCATTTATATAACATGTGAGATCAAAGAGAAGAGAAGAAGTGTAAGGGTCATAATTCCATATGTCAAGGCATTAAAAATAGTTAAATTTTAGGAGAATGGAGTGTGAAAATAAGTCTAGAAGTATTCTAAAATAATTTTCCACTTGAGATATGACAAAATCTCTAAAATTAGCGTAGAGGTATTTAACGACATTCTTGAAATTGCATTCATGATTAGGCATCTTTTGACCACTCAAAACTAGACTAGGGATATTTAACACATGATCACTATCTTATGTGAGTTGTAAAAATCCCATGACAATCATCATATGTTTCCCTAACTACTATCCATCTTCTAGACACTTGTACTCACCATACACAGTCATACATTTGCCTTCTAGACCTCATTCTTCACATTTTTCATCCAATTAGCCTTAAATTTCCAACCAAATCCATGGAAGAGGTGTTATGAAAATTTTATAAGACCCATCTACCTTTCACTTCATGAATTAGACCTTAAAATGTCCCAAAAATAGACTTCTTACTCTCTCACTTGTTAGTCACTCCTTAACTTCAATCTCTATCCAAGATTGCCTATGATGAATGGTGCAACAAAGATGTTTCCATGAAAATATATGGTGAGAAATGAATATGTAGAATTATAATAGGTCCCAATTGACCCTCAAATTTCTCTCACCTATTCATCTTATTCTATACCTTCAAAATAGTCAAAAACTTGTAAAAAAACCTATTTTGTACCCTATCTATACAAGTAGGGTATAGACCAATTAGATGAGAATGATATTCATATATTCCTATATAATTCCAAAACCATTTATAAGACAAAATACCCCTCCTAAATTCATTATAATTGGTACTTTCTCCATTGCGTCAAAGATAGGGTTTTAGGAGGAATTTACCATGTTTTGCTTCTTAGTGATGGTTCATAAAAACTAGACGTTCAAACATCCAAAAAATTCAACTAAAATCAAGTGTATGAAATAATTAAACTCTCCCCATGTGCTTTATGCACCGTGAAATAGGTCCGTTTAGGTGTGAGCAAAATAAGTTAGCCTATCAAGATTTAGATTACATTCTACACAATCTAAAGTGAGTTTTAGCTAAAAATAACCCATATTTATTTTTTATATAAAAATAAATGGTAATAAATCATCATAAAATATAAATTTAAGGTAATAAATAGTTTTATAATGGTATTTTTGTCTTATAAGTGAAACTAGACCCTTAAAGGATTTAAGTCTAGTTCTAGGCCTAATAGGCCTAACTATGATTGAGTGTCCATGAGCACTTCTAAATGGTTTTAAATATTTTTGAGTGACTAAATTAATATTTATAACCGTATTTAAACTCTCAAAAACTTCCTTTAATTCTCCAATATTTTTCATGTCATCTATCTCTCATTCACATACCCTGCCTACAGTCTTACCTTGACTAGGAGTTCCCTCTGTCTGAGACAAAAAATAAGGCACTTACCCTATTTATAAAAAAAAATGATAATATGTATGGTTATATCATGTATTTATATCATTTTATACAAAACTAAAATTATATAAACTATTACTATCACCCTTAAATACTCAAACTTTTCAAAACTGATTATTGGGTCTGTGACTATGTGCAAGGTCTAAATAGCTTGAATGTGGCATTTGAAAACCATTGATTTAATATATTATTTGCCTATTAATATCACCTATAATTTGTACCACCATTATGAAAGTGAGTTTATCACCATCAAACATATCTTTTTTCACAACTTGTAATCTCTCACCACTTGCCTTGGCTAATCTATACGCTGAGTTGACTCTAGAAGCATTCACCTTAGGAGAATGAGGTTCATGTAGGTGGAAGTGAATGTTTTAGCTCTATTTTATATGACTTAAGTAATTATTGAAGTAATTTATGTCATATCACAATTTTTTGAGCTCAAATCTCATGCCTAGAGACTTGTGCTAACATCCAAACTACCTATTCTCATGTACTATAAGTGTATAATCAAACTATAAGTGACATTTTAAGAGTAAAAGGGACCTCTATAGGTGGTATTAAAATATTTAAAATTTTATTACATACCATAGGATATTATCAATGTCATTTCAAAATAAAGGGTCACTATATCGTTAGGGTTATTATCTTCTAGTTTCTTATCATCAACATTGTGTATTTCTATAGTCAGACTATAGGTGACCATTTAGGAAAGAAATGGATACTATAAGTGATGTTCTATGATAAAACCTTGTATATAAACATATTTGTCTAATTATTATAACATTATTATCATTACACATCTATATAAACTCTTATCATTCATATAAAACATAGTCTCACCCACCACTATAAGCTAGGTTGCTTATAGTCATCTCAACACAATGTTTTATGAGTGTCACATGCCAAAACCTACCTAATTTACAAACCCTTAAAACATATTCATTTATTGATCAAGTAATGATTGAATTTTTAAAGGAATTTCCCCTATATTTGGGATTAATTATGGAAACAACCAGACCTATCTAAACCTTAAGACTTTGTACTATGGAAGGATCAAATGTAAATCATAATACTCATTTGGATATATTAAGGTAAAATATCCTTTTAACAACTTCTTCCACCTACGAATATGATTTTAGTTTTGTATGCATATGAAAATCTCACCATGATGCTTATATATCATCTTAGACTTGTTTTAAGGTCTTAAATGAGGTCAAGCACCTTTATATCACACCATTAAAACCTATGATGAATACACTTAGGCTCTTGTTGGAAACTATTTTTAGGTGAATATGTAGGATATAAGACATTGTGTGTTAGATTGGTTCTCAAAACCAACTTATGACCTTTATAATAAATATAAATCAATTTTTTCACCTTAAAATCATTATCACCATCTTTAATCATCCTTGTTCCATTAGGGGGTTATCTTCATTTGATTGTAGGTGAAGGTTATAGAAAAACTGAGTGTGTGCATTCTTTAAACTTCTCACTTCACTAAGGGATAATATTTAGACTAAGATTTGAAAATATATATGATCACCATTACCATAAGAGGTATGAAACACCAATGAATTTTTTATTTTAAACCACTATAGGAGAGCTAACCCCTTACAACTAATGAAACTTATCTGTAGACTGTGATGTAGTTTCCAACTAGTAGAATGAGAAAGTCAAGAACCATTATTTGATGTTCAAACATGAAACCAATCTAGGAATAAATTTATAAGGATTATCATGATCTTATATAACGTGTGAAAAAATTGGTTTGTATGGATCAATCCAAATAGAAGAGAAAATTATAGGTCATGGGGATGTGTAGGTAGAAAATAAGAACATATCTTCTTATCAATGGTTCATAGAGGATAAGCAACCAAACATATAAAACTTGACATGAATTTGGAGTATAAAAAGAGTTTTTTCATCCCTTAAGTTAATTTTATCTAAGTCTCTTCCTCTTGTTTGTACCATGCAAAGATCGGTTAACCATTTCTATTTGTCTAGGAAAGTGATATAGGAGATAGGTTAGTTTTGACCAGTTTTAGGTATATCAAGTATTCTCAAGTGTGGAAATGAACTAATTGGAGATCAAGAGAAACTCATATAGTAACCCCATGTTCCACAACTTCTACATAAGTGGTACAACAATTCAAAAATGCATATTTTCTTGTTTTTTATGTGGAACCCTACAAATTTTTAGTTATGAAATAATCTCTCTAACATATAATAACACATGGGACATTAAATTACACTTATAAGTATTTTTCCTCCTTAGGAAATACATACAAACTCAAATAATGACTTAAAAGTGACCTTATATGACATAAAATGACACAAAGGACTAATGACCAAGCTAAATCACATCAAATGACTTCACGAGGACCATGGTATACCATTTTACACCTTATAAGACCCATATAATAAGTTTTCAACTATATGGGGTTGACCTAATTTAACTTGTGGTCAAATTAGTCAACATAGACCATAAAGCCTTATGTTCTTATTATACTAGTTGGACATTCTTGACCTCCCACCATCTCCCTTTTTGAAGGAGGACCTCTGGTATGGAAAGTAGATGAGGAACATATAAGTGAAAAGAAGGAGTTGTCAAGAGAGTGTGATGAAGGCATGAACCCATGGCATCCTTCTTGGACCAAGCACCCTAGTTACAAAATGCCTAATCTTTGTGCTATTTATGTGGAAGAACCAAAATTGCAAGAAGAAAAACTTGGTGAGGTGGTAGTTTATGTCAATCAAAGTTTAATATAAAATAAAAATTTACCTCAAGAGGTCTAAAAATTAATATGTCCAAGTGGTGGATACAATGATAGACAGTTGGATAGTCCTCAAAATTCTTTTAGTAACTAATATAAGGTAAACATCTTAGAGTAAAGCCCTTGTTTCATTACAAATTATGATCAAACTGAATAAATTTAGTCTCATGAACATAGTCTTGATGAAGAGGAGGATACTCAAAGAAACCAATATTTTCTTGAGGGAATCCATGTGGTTTCATACCTAATGGATCTTCCATGTTTCGTGGAGGAAAATATTGATCAACTTTTAAAACATGAGATGGAAGAAGTCCAAGAAGAACCTAAAATAGTGGTTGTAGTGGGAGCTCTTGGGGATAAAAAGAGACTTAATAATTCTTATCAATGATTGTACCATGTTTTCATGAAATATCTTGAATATCTAGGTACAAAATCCTTGGAATAAGAAGATTAAGTTATCTTTGATGAACTGGAAGATCAAAATAGGCCTAAAGACACTAGTGGATAGATTGAGAATGCTAATGAGGCTACCAACCCTAAAGGGGGTGATATATTTAAAAAAGAACAAGAATAATATCTTGATGAATATTGGCATTAGTATTTTGAAATTATTCAAGACTATGGATACCTTTTCAAGCCTATGTCTCTTGGTTAATGTAGTGATAGGGTGATTGGAAATTTTAAAGAGTGATATCAAGAGAGTACAAATCAATGTATGTCTCCAAAAGGTCATGATGAATCTAGATACAAGTTTTTAAATTAATTGAAGAACTTGAGAAACTTAAAATAATGGGTAAAAAAGATGACATCTCTCAAGGGGATATAGAAAACCAAGATCAACATCTTAATGAGCCATTGGAGATTGAGGTGGTATCTACCTTTACAATTCAAAAGGTGATAAACATGGAAATCTCTCTCACTGATGAAGAGAAACATGAGGTAAGATTTGAATTTTAAGAAGAGTTTGTTTACATTGGGTACATTCTTTCCTCAGGTAAACAAATTGAGCACAAGCTAAGGATATTGATAGGTAAAGAGGAAACTGATCTAATCAAAAGGATAATGTCCAAACAATTACTTGATTCTCATCAGTTTTATCCACCACATAAAGGAGACCTAAGAAGATTTCCTTTTTATCTAGGTGGAACATTCTTACAAACCTATTGTGTATAGTAAATTAGTCCTTGATTTTCCTAAGTGACTATAGCATAATGTGTTACCTTATTGTCTTGTTGCTTTCATAGGTGTTTAGGTGTTGGTGTTCTTTCTTATGTCCTTATTGTTTAAGTGGTGAGGTTGTTTCCAGTCCTCGAAGGCTTGTTGGTGCTATGTTTGATTATCATTTCTAATAGAGTGGACATCTTAGTTAAGTCATTATTGTCATGTGTGAGTCCTTTTCCTAAAGGATGAGACAACTTATTATCTTGACAAACAAGTAGGTCAACACTAATGAGTCACTATAAATGTTGATAATTAGGTCTCTTGGGCCAAATTTCAACCCTCATAGTTATAAAATTTATCATAGGCCCCTCTAAGCTTGTATTTGTTTACCTAGATCTTTTCATGATCTCCAAAATGGCCAATTAAACCTTATTATCATTGTTTAAGGTTTAATTGTGTGTATTAAGGGTTGCTTGAGGAATCATCATGTGATAGTATGTTATGAGTCATTGCATGATGTTTTAGGTTTTAATAGGTTGTCCTTGGGTGAGAGGAAGGGTCTCGAGTGTTTTTTAAAGCCTAAATAGTGGCTTATATCTTTTTTGATGAAGTTAAGGTATTTTAGCAAAAATTAAGGTATTTGGATGAATTTAACATTTCTTGTTCTCATTTAATTCATATTTGTCTTAGCCATATCTTGTGGGGAAGACCTAGTTATAAATATGTGCAGGGTGTCTAAGTCATTTTTGTGTCTTGACATGAGGTCTAATGATATATCTAGGGTCACCTCCTATATTCTATTTGTCAAGAATGTTTCAAGCTCTAATGAACCCCTAAAGTCATCAAATGCATTTCAAACATGCCATATATCTTAACTTATATGCAATAATCCTTTGAATAATGTGTGTTTTTTATGTCACATTGAAATTAGGATTTTTCAAAGGCATATTTAAAAGATAATGTATTCTTGAGCTTGTGAAGTCAAGATGAAAGTCAAATAGATGGTGAGGGCATTGAAGTACACTTGGCCATGGGTATTTTTCCTACATATAGTCTTGAAAATGTAAGGAACATGATGTAAGGTGGTCATAGATGACCACACCTCATTCATGAAACTTACTCAATTCCATAATGGTTGAAATAAAGCTCATACAAGTCCTAAGTCAATAAATGCATCTAAATTTCTCTCAGGTTCCCATATAGTCTGCAAATAGTTTAAATGGCATATTAATTTTCTCATAAGTGCGTGTATAGGGTGCATGGGGGAAAATACTATTTATATAGGTTAGGGGGTGATTTTAATTGATGATAGTACCATTTATTTCTAGATACAGGGGCTAATCTTTATGAATAAACATTAAGAATCTTAGTCACTCAAAACCCTCCTTAAACCCTAGTACCAATTTGATGGGTGTAAAAGTGAATAAAATGGATCCAAATCCATTAATTTTCCATGTTAACATTTTTATCATATTCCACACTCCATGGAGGGTCTCTACAAATGATTTGATGGTATGGTCACCTGTTAGACATGAGAAATACTAGGTTTTACAAAGGTTTCAAGTAGAAAAATAGGTTTTTAATGATGTAAACAGTTTAATTTCATGGAAGAAGGTGTTTTGGATTGTTTAAAAACCCCTTAGGTTTAAGAAATCCACTATTTCATCTATATATAATTTATAATATCCTCTCAATTGCATTTCATAACTGATTTTAAAGACTGTGTACATTGCCTATATAATATGGTTTAAAAGGTATAACTCTACATTTCAAGAAGTATATGGAAAGTTGATACTACCTTTTTGTCTCTTAAAATCATTCACATCATATATTATTTCGTTTATAAATCTCTATATGGTTAGTATCATTTATAATATATCCAAGCAACAAAGATTGCTCTTATGCCTAAAGACATTGTATAGGCCTATGGAACACATAAGTGGGTCAAAATGATGGAAAATGATGCTTTATAAATATATTTCAAAGGGTGAATGAAACATATAAACTTTTAAAAAATTTAGAGAAGATACTTAAGTTGAATATAAATATCAAATTGAGTTTGATACTCATTCTTGAAATCCAACCTATCATACTTGATGATTATAGTCTATACACCTACATTTAGGCCTACTGAGAGGTCTAACCCATGTTCAAGTGTCCTATAAAAGATGTAATGTTTGGTATGGTGTTTTATATAAATGAATAAAACCCAAGCATAAATCTTTATGAAGTTTATACTCACTTAATGAAGGTAGTTTTAAGTTTGAAAAGCTATTAAAGCCTAATAAGTCCAAGGGTTCATATACAGTCCTGTGTAAGTGTATGAAAGTGTAAAGGTAATGGTTTCCTTGTCATTGTATTTTGTATGATAATAAATTTGGTTTCAACCACTTGAAACTTAATAAAATATTTAGGAACCTCAAATTTATATGGATTACTGAAGACAACACCCTACTCAAGCCTAAAAGACTTAAACCTATCACATACAGGTTTGTGTATATAATGATGGAGAAAAGTTATTTGAGGAAGGTAATGTAAAGGTGTTGAATCATATAAGATTCATGAGGATAATGAATAATTATTGGATATTGAATTATCATGGGTCACTAAGGATAAGATCTCTCAAGGTGATAAGTAGTCAAGACACCTCAATTACCACATATAGGCCAATCATGAAGGGATATGTTACTGAGTGGAAGATGGTTTGAATTGAAGACTCATAAGTTTAATAAATTAATATGAACATATGAATTATGTTTAAATTAATAATTTACACCTAAATATGATAAAAAAAGGATAAGGTACACACTTATAGTCTAGACATACCTATTAGGACTCCTATAATAGGGTCTTGGAGAAGAATGGAAATATGTATTGAAACATGAATGAGAGATGTTTGTTGGATTTGAATAAAAAAGGTCATAAATAGGAATTTAACCATATTGGAATAATTTTATAATTTTAATACAATATCTACGAATTCTTCATAGTTAGCGAGAAAGGGTAGTAAAGTTGATAAGCAAGTTTGGGCATGTTAAACCCAAGAGGCAACACAGAGACCTATATGTGTATAGTGATAAGAGTGTGTTTGTTACAGGTAAAATGAGTACCTAAGTAATAATAAAGTTTTTACATATACTAAGATACATTAAATTAATTTTATAACTCCCTTAGTAGTGATAAAAGGGGGAAACATATATTGACAAGGTCATTTGCATGAACGAGTTTGATAACCCTATTATAAACTAATGATGGTAAGAGTAGGTCTAAAGAGGAGGAATGGAAGAGATAGATATATAAGAAAATAAAATAATATATAAATGGTTTAATTTGAATATAATAGGTGATAAAAATTATTTTATGCCACCATAATCACCTATAAGTGGTCTTGTGCCTTGAAGATTAGTTCAGGCTTATAAGGCCTAAAACCTTGTATATGCCCTTAAACCTCCAACTATGCTCATGTGATAAGATGAGTTACTAATGAATATATGGACATATGTTATGTTTTATAATGATATTAAAGGTCTCAAAAGGGTTTCATAGGTAGGGTAAGATAAGGAAAGCTCATTTTTGGCCTAATAGACCTCCTCAAGCTCTCCCATCATAGTCTGCCAACTCGAGTCTTAGGTTAAGATTATCATATATTAAATGAAGGAGTGAATGTGGTATATTTTTATTTGGGAAATTTGAGGACCAATATACACTTTACAATATGGTAGAGATAACTAGGTTTAGGGGGACAACTTTATGAATGATCCTTAAGACTACAAGTATGCTCATATTACCTAGAAGAAGCTAGTAAGGTACCAAATTTTGTTTAGATATCGTCAAAAAAGATTCATGGGAGAAGGAAATATTAGGGAAATTTGAGTGGGTATATTCAATCAATATTCATTGCCTTAAGTTTCCAATCTAATTCCTATGCTTTATCAAACATCATTAAGATGGTAGGCCATTCCAGGCCCTTCAAAACCCTCATAGAAAACTTAATAGCCAATAAATTTCTCCTAATAACTCTAATGTCCCTAAAACACCTTGATAACATAAATAGGATACCTAAATGTCTTATTTTCCCATTTTTTACTAATAATTTGGCATGTGTGGGGTAAAATATGTAGGGAAAAGGCTTGTAATGTCTGATTTTGGGTCTATTATCATGATTCCTAAGCATGTTTGAACTCTTGAGTGAATTGGAAGGCCTAGTGGGTATATAAAGATATGAAATGGTATCCAAAAAATCTTTATTAAATCCCTATAGTGGCACAATTGATCCTAATTAGAAGAATTGAAGTCAAGTTGTGAGATAACCCTAATTCACATTGAAAAGAGAGTGGTGTAAGTCCATCGACATGGTTAAAAGTCTCTCTAGGGTAGAAACATCCATGTATAAACCTCTCCAAGAATTATAAATTTAAACATGCACTTGAAAATGTAAAAGTATCATGTCTCTTTCCCATTAAAGTGACAAATGCATTGTATGAGCTATGAATAGCATGAGCAGTGGTAGTTAAGAGAGTAATGGCCATGTTTAAACATGTAATTACTTTCCCCAAATAGGTGCATGATCTATATTTCATATCAAGGAGTAATGGAATACTTTCAATGAGCATGGTGCCTTCATGGAGTCAACTCTGACCAAAAATAGATCATCCACAATACCTCTACACCCAAAAGGCTCTTTAAAAACCTCAATCATGCCAAGATCATGTATGGGATAAGGAACATGATCTATTTTATGCCACTCATTCATGTTTGTAAATATTGTTTGCAAGGGTGATGGTCATTATGGGCTCTATAATACATATTTACACCATATTCTCCCTTTCTCTCTTTCTCATGCTCTATAAATTGGGCTTAGAAATCCATTATAAGGATCCCTCTACTGGGTACAAAAGAAATCTACCCAATTTATATCTTTAAGACATTGAGCTAATGCAAGTATTGATTCATCCTTATCCATACTAGTTTCTAATGTGATCATTCTTATTTTATTTGAATTAGTGGTTGAATTATTTATCCCTTTGCATGTCCTTATCTCTCGTCTAGATGTTATTGGATTGGTATTATGTAGGTCACATGGTGTGTGAAGGTGCTCATGGTTATGCTTGCAATGGAAACTGATTGGTAGTGTCTTATATCATACATCTCATTCATCACCCTTAGGTTATATGAATTTTTCATGGTATCTATGTGAAGTACCAATGTGTAGGAGTCATTTGGGAGAGAGTGTATTAGTGGTTATCCCTTATTTTATCCATAAGTGTTGATGAAGGGTCAAGTAGATGAGGCCTAACATAGTGGTGCATCATCTCCTATAGTTTAGAGTTTGTTTTCAAGTACTTATATCCCTTTTCATTACTAAAACAATTAGTCTTAGTAGTTTGAGCATAGATTATGTATTAGGGGAGATAGACCAAAATCTAGAGACTCACCTCACTCACTAGGCTACTCACACCTAGAAGTAATTCCATTGTATCTACTGGATAAGGTATGTTTGAAACTCCTTTAACTAAAGGGTGAAATCTCAATTGATAATAGTTAATTGTCTTTCCATATTTTTTTAACTTATTTTTAAAAGCCTTTGGCCTTCTCTATTGATAATTTTCCTTTCTTTGTGTTGTATCTCCTTGGAGTGATGGTGAGGATTTATTTGCCTTTTGGGTTTCCCTCTGACTTACCTCCTTCTTCCATTTTTATTTCCCTTGAACCTTCCCTCAAATCATCAATTTATTGTTTGAAATTGTTCCATTATTCCATGCATGACACCGATTGCCTACCCAATTTATATAAATTATCATGAAGCTCAATTAGTTTCTTCCTATGGCCCTCTAAAAGCTAGGCCAAATCCTCATCCCTCCTACATACATTTTCACCTTTAATTCATGGATTTTAAATTTAGGTTTTTTGATGCCCTATTATAACTGAATACTTTTATTGACTTTCTTGTTTTATCTCTTCTACAAGGGAGAAGGATCATGGTATTTTCTTTTTTCCTTCTTCCTTCCCTATTGTGGGTGAGATAGGTAGGTGGAAGGAGAGGCATCAATTTTTATACACTTAGTAATAATATCCTTGTTAGTGTTTTATCTATTTTTTATTTTCTATATGTGAATTTCTTCTCTTCTCATGAGGGTTTTCATTTAGTGATAAGGATAATAAACCCTTGGTGGTTTATGTCAATTGTGGGTTTTTAATGGAAGGATAAGATTGTGGATTTTAGAGACATAAAGAGATAGTATGGTAGAATAATATAATGGAATTTGAAGTGGTTCAATATAAATAAGTGGTGAAAAAATATATGGTTTAATTTGTATTTTAGTGTTAAGTAGTGCATTACCTGTAAATAGATATGTGGCCATCTGTGTAGAAGATCAGGTCTTAGAAAACCCTTCTTATCTATTTGGTAGATGGTGTTCATCTTAAATAATGTCTACATGAGCTCATGTTTCCACTAAATATTTTAAGTAATTAGTTACCTCACATAACATACTATTAACATCCCTAATTATTTCCTCAAATACTTCCATAGTAACTCCCCTAGAGGTCACATGGCATTATTTACAACTCACCATGAAATCCCTAGCTAGAATCTCATCATGTCCTTCAATCCTGAGCATGAGCTCTATGAGCCCACCCTTCCATAACTTCCTCTAAAATTTGTGTTTATATTTAAATTTATCAAATGATATTGGTTCATAGTTTTCCCTATCTCCTCCCATGTTGTTGTTCTTGTTTATGCTTATACATTGAGGATTGTAGTGGGCTAAGTAGTAGTTCAATATTCCAATAATGTCTACATGAGCTCATGTTTCCACTAAATATTTTAAGTAATTAGTTACCTCACATAACATACTATTAACATCCCTAATTATTTCCTCAAATACTTCCATAGTAACTCCCCTAGAGGTCACATGGCATTATTTACAACTCACCATGAAATCCCTAGCTAGAATCTCATCATGTCCTTCAATCCTGAGCATGAGCTCTATGAGCCCACCCTTCCATAACTTCCTCTAAAATTTGTGGTTATATTTCAATTTATCAAATTATATTGGTTCATAGTTTTCCCTATCTCCTCCCATGTTGTTGTTCTTGTTTATGCTTATACATTGAGGGTTGTAGTGGGCTAAGTAGTAGTTCAATATTCCAATATTTTGTTTTATTCCATAGTTGTTGGAGGATCCTTTTTTATATGACATATTTCATCATTGGGTTCAAATTTAGTGTCATTATTATGACATAAAGTGATTTTAAGCCTTTTTCTAATCATTATTGATACTCTCACATGCATCCCCATTGCACGCTTATGGAGATTGGATTTTAGTATCATTATCAATCAAGGGGTAGATATGGGATGGGATGTATGTTGTTATCTTACACAATTTATTTGATATGTTATTATACATGACATTTTTATAACACATGATTTTGGGGAATATTATAAAATGATTATTCTAGTTCTTTATCTCTCATTTCTTTAATCATTTACAATAACTTGAATTTACTTTTTGTTTGCTTCATCATTTTACTTGTGGAACTTTTGAAAATGTCCTTTTCTTATTTTCCATATTTCCCTAAGTGTTATTTATTTATTGGGTATCTAATTTAGTGTGTGGCATTTGAACATGCCCCTTATTTGTGGTCTCCTTAGACCCCTCTTTCTTTGGAATTTGAGTACTCTTGCATGTGTGCTTGATTATTTTTTGAGTTTGTTATCTTATAAATGTTGAAATGACTAAAATAATGTATATTAAGTATTTTTATGTTTGAATATTTTAATACTAATTGATATATCTACTTTGAAATGACACTAATCCATTTTTATTGTACTCCGATTCATACAAATATAACATAGTTTTCTTATCATTTTGAGATAAATTGATTTTCAATTTCAGAATATCCTCACCTCAAAATGGGGAGGGAGAATATTAGTGGGGTAATTTCATATAATACATGACTTGAAATACATAAATGATATAATGAGTAGGATTTTATTTAGTTTTCATAGTTTACATGATTCATATATACATTTGGGACACAATTCTATGCATTGGGCACATATTTGGGATAAATGTTTTCATATTTATGATACATATTATAAGCATGTTATTGCATAGAGGTTAAATTTTGAAAAATACTTTAGCTTGAGACATATTCCAAGTGTACATGCACAAAATTTTAGATAGACTTTCAAAATTATACATACATTTATGCACAAACCTTTTTGACATGAAACATTTGCAATTTTATCTACCATAGAAGTTGGATATTTTTTATTAGTGTGATTGATATCATACCATATATGGAATTGGAATTATCATTACATTATTGTAGGTTTATCTAGATAGATCATTTTACCTAGATGAGATTGGCTAAATTAGCTAAAAAGGCTAGATTGATCTATAGTAGAGTTATGCAATTGAGATTTTGTGCTATCATTGAACTTAGAATAATTCATTGTTATAAAAAAAAGGGTAAATTATCACCCTCCAATTATCCTTATCACATCTCCAAGGTTTAGTTTTTAACCACTCTCTAATGCTTCAATTAGGAAGCATCTTTACCAAGATAAACTACCAAGGGCAAATATGGTTTCATCAACACACAAGTTTACTCCTTCTATTTGTTCTTTCTTTCAAAAAATTTAAAATTATTAAATTTTTATATTATATGCAATAATTATAGATATAATATTCAATTGGATATAAGTAATTCAAATATAACAAATTCAATTAGACTCAAGCAAAGACAAGGTGTGTTCTACACACCATGGTATACTTTATTTCTTTTAACCTAGTAATTTCATCCTTATGCATTACTATATTAAATGGTAGGGGTGAATGTATATGCTCAAATCTGGATGTATATGTTAAAATAGTCTTGTACACTTGAAAAATATATATTAGGGCTATACCCTTTATGTTGACATTCTTTACATCCAAAAGGGTCTCCCTCTCCACCTCACTAGGTCAAATTAAATAATTATTAGTCCAATCCTAATTATTATGATTATATATATCACCTTTAACCACATAATTCCTAAAATATGATATATATCCTTCATAATTAGTTACATAACCTCAACATATTTACTTAATGTTGGATAGTTGCATCCAGGGTAGGATTGTAACATCAACATAATGTCCCTACTCCAACACAAGTGTCCTTACCCTATAGAAACTCAAATTTTAAAATATTTTGATGTATATGGTCCAACCTAAAAACGTTAATAACCCTTATTTGAGGATTATATAAAAATAAATAGTATAAATATTAGTCAAAGAAAATTCATTTGGACATCTATAAACTACCAAATAGTCACACATTCAATTTCAATAAATCAATTGTAAAACTAAGCTATTATTACCTATTAATCCCTATTTGAATATCAAGCATATAAATAGTCATACTACATGTCTAAATCACTAAAAACATAACCTATGGGCCATATTTTTCAAGTTAAAATCTAGATCAGTACATGCATTATCATATAGTATATTTAACCATTATGCACAATCATTCTCACACATAGGGGATGAATACATAAGTCTGAGACCCTACTTGGAGTGTTATCTATTTAGGAAATGTTTAGTGATATAGGGTATTTTGAGGACAACTCATCACTATGATCCCACTAATGCTTTTTTGGGTAAGGTAATGTAACTTAAGGTAGAGAGATAAGGTTTGAGATACAAACAGTCATTTACATCCTATGTGGGAGATATAAATATATTAGATGAAAGGTTTTAAAATATCTAAAAAGCCTAGGTTATCACATTTTGATATAAAAAAATATTATATACAGGATAATTTCATTGATATTTAGGTAGTAGTATCTACACAAGTGTCCATAAGGTGACACAAGTGTCTAGGTAACTAGCAATAATAGTTATATAATTTTATGACTATTTCATGAACACTAGATTGACTATTTTCACACCTATACATCTTAGATATGTATGTGAATCATTACATAAGATAAGTATTCATTCTTATCTATGATTATGCAATCAAAATACTATTTAACATTGTACTTTCTATATTTAGCATTTTTTGTAAAACAACATTAAAATTGATTATCATAAATTTGATTATTTAATTGGTCTACTTTAATTAATAGATTATCTCACACTTGATTAGCCTATTCATCCCAACTCTTAATCCCAAAAAGGCATAATCACATTCAAAAATAGTGATGGCTTATACAAGTGTTTGGTGGCATCATTTGAATTGTCCAATACACCCAACATATATATGAGGATTATAAACATAATAATATGAGATTATATGGGTAAGTTTGTATTAGTCCATTTTTATGATTTTTTAATATTTAATACTAAATAAGATCACTTAGGGATTTTAATAATGGTATTATAACTATCAAGAAGGGATAAGATCTATGTAAATTTGAATAAGTGCAAGTTTATGCCAAAAAGTTTGGTATTTTGGGGATATTTAATATAATAAATGGATGAAAAATAAAATGGAAATTTTTGAGTGGTCTACTCCAAAAAGTATATCAGAGGTAAGCTTTTTCCATGGTTTAGTAATTTTTTACATAAATTTCATTAAGAATTGTTTCAACATTGTTACAAAAATAAAAAAAATCATAAGGGGAAAACAATTGTGTATACAAGAGTAAAAATAAAAGGTTTCTAATTATTGAAGAATAAGGTGGAAGAAGCAAATGTTTTAACACAACCAAATTTCAAAAAGGTTTGTTATGTGGATTATGATGCTTTATATGGATATTGGTGTTGTATTGAGTATATAGGGAAGACCAATAACATAATTAATTGATAATTTGAATGAGGTAATGAATAAATATTCTTTATCAGATGTTGAATTTCATTTCATTGTACAAATGCCAAGACATTAGATGCATTACTTATTATCTAAGGAGTTTTTTTTATTTATAGACTATGATGCCTTAAGGCATCTGAACACAAAAAAAATTAAATAATATACATATAAAGTGGGTATATTTCTTGTAGATATATAAATCTCTAATAACAAAAAACTAGGGAAGTAGAATTAGGTAGATGATGCTTTGATGGAACTACTATGGTGAGGGAACTAGTATAAGTCATGAAATCCCTTATTAGTTTGAAATACAACTACTTCTACTCATGATGATTATTGAAAAATAAAAGACTTCATTAGTAGGTGAGTCAAGTTCTATTCATGATGATTACCTTATGCATGAAAATTAGATATTTAATGGAGAACAACTATGTATTCTAGTTAGGTCTATGAGATATAGTATTGTAGGGGAAATTATTATCAATGGTTTGTGTGGATAATTTGGTAAAAATAAGACCATATATTTAGTGTAAGATAAGTATTTTTAGTTAAATATAAATAGAGATGTAAAAATTCATGTGTTAAGATGTAGGTTATGTCAATTGGATAATAACAATGTAGGACTCTATGCAATAAGTTGGGAATAAAATTGTGAGTTAGTAGTAAATATCACCCTTAAATATATGGCTAGATAGAATTAGTAAATAAGAGTTTGGTAATTTTTTGAGATGTATTATTTGATAAAAGCCTAGGTATTAGGACTTGTCATTAGCATAGGTTGAGTTTGCATATAACAATTAAGTGAATAGGTCATAAATAAAGTCACCATTTAAAATTTTTCATTGAATAAATCCCAAGGGTTTTTAGGACTTGATGTATTTACCAATGATATAACATGTTAGTGATGATGCAAAGGAATTTGCAAAGCACATACAAAAGTTGTAATATGAAGTAAGGAGAAAGCTACAAGAAATAAATGACAAGTTTAAGGAAGCAACACAAGTAAAAAGAAGGCAAAAAATATTTAAATAAGGATATTTAATGATGGTTTACCTAATAAAATATTTTTACCCAAAGAATATGCAATAATATAAATCATAAGAAAATTGGTCCATACAAAATCGTGAAGAAAATAAATGATAATTCTTATAAGGTAAGTTTTCTGAAAAAATTATATTTATCCAATGTTTAATTTTTAATATTTATAATAATTTCATGAAGATGATATTTAAGGTTAAGAACATGAATAATTGAATTGGAAGAAATAGGTGCAAAGGAAAAATAAACAAAATATATCACATGTTTTGGATAAGATGATAGTGAACACTAGGGAAGGTATAGTGGGAAGGATTACAATATGAAAGCATAAATTGGATTTAAAATAATGAATTTAATATAATTTATTAGGAAATTGGCACATGTTTAATTAAAAACTCATATGAGATCATTTATTTTAAACCAAAGGAAACTGATATAAGAGCATACCTTATAGAGGCCATAAATTTTGATTAGGGAACTTGTTTGAGACTTTTAATTTAAAATTATTAGATAAAAGATCTATATGCATAATAATCCATGTTAATAACATAATAACCATTTTAATTAAAAAAAAATTACCAAAATCAACCATATAAAGGTCAAAAATTAGATTTTTAAAAAGAATATTGCCAAAGATTGAGTTGAGAACGTTGAAAACAAGTAAGGAGAATACATAAATCAATAATATTACCTTGATAAAGTGATTAAATCATAAAATTTAAGACAATATATTTGATAAGTGGGGGAAACCATCAAATGGTGAAAAAACACCACAATCTATTATGAAGCTTTGTAATAAGATTCACTCCAACTATAATAGCATGTAAAAGCTATAATAGAGAGATATAGAATTTATTTACACCAAAGAGAGAATATTAATGATGAAAGAAAAAGATCAAGATTTAACCACATGAACATAAATAATGAGGAATAGAAGATCTCAATAAATATATCTAGAGGGAAAAAAGGAGTTACATGTTCAAGCTCCATCATGTGTGCCATGTGTCACTAATTATCTGACAAGTGGGGAAGATGTGTGTGCCATTTGGAAGAGAGGAATTACAAACAATTAAATCCAAGTCCAACAAGTGGACTAAAGAGGTGAGTTACACCTCATAAGAGTATAAATAAAATGTATTTATAAATATAATAAATTCACACATAACTAAGACTTAGATGCAAATAAGGTTAATTCTCCAACATTCCCCCTTAAGCTTAATTTAGGATTACAAAAGTGGATAAAAAATTTTACAAAAAAATAAGGGAGTTTAAATTTCATTAATATCCTCCTTAATATAAACTTCCTTCAATAGGAATTAAAAAATATTGAGAGAAGAAAGAAGAGAAGGTACAACCAAAAGTTGCAAAAAATAAAGTGTGATCATCAAATATCTTCAAGAATCCTCTTCAAAAAATGTGGTCAATGTACAATGGAATAAATACCAACAATAAGGTTTAATGATTCCCAAACCTACAAGACAAATAAGCTAACACCAATTTTCAATTTAAATTACCAATATGCCATCAAAATACAATCTACATACATAAATTAATAAATGTAGATGTACAACTAGGAAAATTTGAGCAAATAAAACTTCCATCATAAAGTACATAAAAATGCATGAAAATAAGTTATTAAAAATAATCAACGCATATATCTTATGAAATAAAAAGCAAGGAATGCTAAAAAAATATTAAATTAATCAAAATGGAGACAAAGAATATGTGTCACTTGCAAAAGATATTTTTAATGACGCATTATAAAAATCATAAAAGGACATCAAAATATCTTGAAGATTTATTTTCTTTAGGAATCCAAATAGATTAAACCTTAAAGGTATGAGATTTAGTCATTTTAAAACAATGAAAAGTGTCATGCATGGATTACCATAAGATTTATATGGATGTAATTTCCAATATTTAGTTATGTGATGCCCTTATTTTCCACAATGTGCACAAGGTTTATCATTTTTTACCAAAAAATGATCATTAGAAGTAATATAATAAAAATAAGTTGCTTTATAAATCCTTTGATGTAGATGAAAATAAGATGTCAAATTTGCATTAGATACATAGGATCATCAAAACTAAGACTTTTACAAAGAGCATTGGATTCAAAAAAAAGGGGTGAAATAATATCATTTTCACACTTGCCAAGGCCACCACCAACATACCTCATAGATTGCATCATTTTTAAACTAGGTTTAGAACCATCATGTGACAAAGTAATATTATCTTTATAGGGCTAAGAAAAAATATTGCATGTTTGTATATTTTTAAAAGATGTTAATTGATAAGTATGAGAGTCAACAAGTGTTTCTATTTTACTTAATTTATAATTGTGTGATTTTTAGAAAATATAAATGGTTTTATTGGTAATTCAAGTTGACATTTAAGTACAATAATTTTAAGATCATGAATTAAATCTTCATTTGTGCTCCACATCCACATTATATTCACACAATTTTGATATTGTAAAAGGTGTTATATATGAAAAATTCTAATATACCAAATGTCACATGTTATTTCTTAAAAAAATTATAATTGGCCAAGTACAATTAATGATATAGACAACTTTAAAATTAAATTAAAGATAATCTATTTAAATACTAAAAACCCATCATAAACAATTAAAAAACTCTAAAAAATAGAAAACATTATAGAATATTTGTCAAAAAGAAAAAAAAAAAAGAATTTTAATATTTCATGTGAAGATGTGTGAATGAATGAATTTTTTTTGTTTGGAAGAAAATAATTAAAAATAAAAATAAAAGCTACATGACCAAAAAATAAATAAAATGGTGAACTTTCTAAATAACAAAAAAAAAAAAAAATTGGTTGGTGAACTTATTATATATCCAACATGATCAAAAGTAAAGTGAATCAAATTAAAGGGACATTTATTAATAAAATGATGAATAATGAAATATAAAAAATCATAATGATAAATACATGTGTAATTTTATCTAAATATATTTTTAGAATATTATGACCATGCACATGTAAATGATGCCACTAGTTATAAAAAATGGATTTTGAATGCCAATGTATGCCACTTATCAAAAATTTGGAGCAACAAAGAAAAGGTGTTAATGGATAAAAAACATCGCCTAAAAAAATGAAAGATAAGTTACTAAAAAATAGCTTAAGATAATTGAAATAATAAGTGAAATTTAATCAAATTAAAGGAAGTGGTTGCCAATTTGAAAGGCAATAGAGTAAAAAATAGGAAAATATGATTAGTTTGGTAAAGGTACGACTACCTAAATAATTTTTATGGTGTATAAAATATATGGATTGAGAGAATTAATAAAATGAGACAACAAAAAATCCAAATAAGAACACTAAGGTATCAAAGGTGAAGATAAAGTATAAGGAAGCAATACCAAAAGCCTTAGCTCTAGAAGGACAATGATAGACAACACATAATATAACTACACATTAGAAAAAGTAACATGTAAAAGCACAAAAATGAGACATACAAGTAGATGCATAGAGACAAATGAAAGGTAAGAAGACTCAAAATATGATAAATACAACTTATAAGATGTGGGGAGCCCAAAGCAAAAAAATGAAATACTATAATGGACAAAAGCAATCTAACAAGGGTAAGAAAACATCTTTTCCATGGTAAATCCAGGTTTAAAACAAGTTGTATTAATTTTAAATTATGAATATCTAAAAGCTAGAAATAACCAGAATAATGAGATTAAACTAGAGTTTTGTCTTGTTTTGGCATAAAATATTATCTATCAAAAAATAATTTATAGGTAAAAAGAGGTTATTACATAGAATAATGTATATAAGATTACAAAATTGAATGAATATTAATGTAAAAATTTGTAGTTCAAATCAATTTATACATGATGAAATGTCTTATTATCTACAAATAAAACTCATAAAAACTATTAATACCCCATTATCAATCAAAAATTCAAAAAAGGTTAATAGATAGAGTGCCAAAAAAATTAGAATCAAAGAGATCTGGTGACAGGTTAGCAAGGAAGCTAAACAACTTTTTTTTCATGTTTAGTCAATGTAAATACTTATAGATTAATGTAAGAGACTTATATATATATGACACCATAATAAAATATTTCCATGTATCGAGTTGAGAATGTTGAAAATAAGTAAGTGAAATATGTATAGCAATAATATTACCTTGATAAAGTGAGTTATTAGTGTAGGTTTTTATTTTTCCCTATTTATTAATTAGGGAATATTATATATTTATGCACACATGGAGTTTTCCTACATTAGTGGTATAGGCTAGCTTATGTGGAGATTGTGTGTCATAAGGTGTCATAAGAATGTCATAATATACTCCTATTCTGGGTATGGGAGTTACTTCTCTATTCTTGGCACCTTGTCACCACCTTTTTTGGAGGAGTCTATTCTTGGGGTGCTTTGACCACCTTTTGTGGAGGAGCCTATTCTTGGAGTGCTTTGACCACCATTTATGGAGGAGTTACTTACTAGCTCTCCTATATGTATTATTCATTTTGGCCATTTCATTTTAATAATCAAATTTTGGTTTTCTCCATTTTGTCTTGTGCAATTTATCTTCTTATGTTCAAAATGCTTTAGCATCTTGTGGTGTACACTTGTTTCAACTTGTGTGATCACGTCTCCATTGCACTTGCATTATCCAGATTCTGGAAACAACTCCGATATGGTATCAGAGCTTTCCCGGTAATCTTGTGTGTGTTTATGCTTTTAGCTTATTTTGAAATCAAGAAGAGTGGAGTTCCCTTTTTTTAATTCTAGATTTGGTCTAAAATTTTATATATATATAAAAGAAAGCTTTCAAAATCTTTTCTGGTTAGTTTTCTTGGAGATCCTTGCATTTGGGTGTCTTTGTTGGTTCAGCAGTTAGCTTGGGTGCCATTATTGAGCACTCAGTACATAGAGGGAGGAACAACACTTATTTGGTTCAACCATACCTTCTGCTCAGCAGTCAACTTTGCACACCAAGCAGTAGCAAGGTGCCTTCAGCAGGCCGTACAATGTCCTTTTTTGGACTGGTCTTTTATCTGCAAGTTCACCAACTTTTAAAACACCTCCTTCAAGTGTCCATGCCAACTTTCAGCAGCTGCGTCCTTCCAGCTAGGTGCCTTAGGCCGTACGGCAGGTCTGCTGTCTTTTTTTGTTGTTTTTTGCAAAAAAAAATTTTAAATTTGTGCCCTCCTTGTTTGGATGCCACATATTTTTGCTTGTTGTTTGGTCTAGCTTCTGCGCCTATTTTTTGAGCTCCAGTGCTACCACACATCAGGCCATATGGATTCTATAGGTCTGCATTTAATTTTGTGTCTTTTCTGAGTCAAAATTCTGGACTGGTTGCTTTTGGATTCCCTTTCCTACTTGGCATCCCATGTGGCACCCTAGGACACTTGTCATTCCTTCAATTCTATCTATGTTTCAATTATCTTAGTTAAAATTGACTTAATAAAACAAAATCAGTCAATTTGACTGAATATTAAGGATTTCAGACAGTTTTGTAATTTGGGGTTTTTCAATTAAAACTTGTATCTTCGCTTGTCAAAGACGAAGGGTGAGGCCCGGGTTAGTAGGAGGCCAATTCCCCCTCACACAAACCTCATTTGGATTCCTCATTCCATGCTAAATCTAATGAGTGGTTGGAAGGCCACTTTCTCTCCCCATAATAGGCATTTTTTAATGTTTTAGTGCTTTTTTTTGCAAAAACACTAGTTTAAAGAAAAATTGTAACTTTAAAATCTTGCAAACGGTAACTCAGTTTTGGGTGCCATTTTTTGAAAAAGTGTTTGTAATTCAATTTTCCATAGTGTAGACTTATTATTTGTCAAAAATGCACTAGTTTATAAAGTGCCAAAAATTTGGGTCTCCCAAGATGCATTTTCGGCTGAGTCCGACGTCCTATTTACTTTAGTCTTGCACTGATTTCTCTAAGATGCATTTTTGGCTGATTCCGATGTATTTTGAGTATGCACTTGCATATTTGGGGGGCTCAATATTTTTTTTGGGGGGGTGTGATTGATTTTCACAATTTGCAATTTTCACTTTCATTCTCCTTTCTGCATACATTCATAACTTGCAATTAACACAACTTCACCTAATTTCAGCTAAAAATAGATTATTTTCAACTTAAACCCCTAACACCCTTCAACTATCATGAATGGAAAGTTAAAATGTCAATCATTCTTAGAAGCAAATGGTTGTATAGGATTACCATGGGTACAGAAGTAAAACCCAACATAGATGCTGAAAAGGTTAAGTGGTACAACCATAGTGATGAAGCCTTTGGGTTATTGAGCTTGTTTGTGTCTCCAGAACTTCTCTTCCACTTAGAATCCTCACAAACTCCTAATGACATATGGGACACCTTAGAAAAGTTGTTTGGGAAGCTTGATGAGATGAGAGGTCATGAGCTTGAAAATGAACTCATAAGTCTAAGTCCTAGTAACTTTGACACCCTACAGGACTTCTTCACTAAGTTTAAGGCCCTTAGATTGAAATTGAAAGAATGTGGGATAGAGAAGAAAAATGATCAACTCATTCTTTCTATTCTCACAAAGTTAGGTCCAAGCTATTCAGTCTTTGTCTCCACTTTCTATGCCACAAAAAGTGCCCTTGGCACTACATGGAAAATGCCTTCTTTGGATTCATTCATTGCCAACTTGACTAGGGAGAAAGATAAGCTAATTAAAATGGGCACAATGAAGTCTACTCAACCCCAAGCTTTGATAGCTGGAAATGGTAAAGATAAGACTTCAACAAAGGAGAAGAAAAAAAAGAACAAGGACCAGGAGAAGAAGAAAGAAAACACCAATCTTGCCAAAAACAACACTGAGTCTTCATCCTCCAATGTTAAACCTAAGAAGGAGAAGGTTAAGTGTGCCTATTGTAAAAATATAGGGCATGATGAACACAAGTGCATGAAGAAACAAATAGACCACCTAACTCATCTTCTAGAGAAGAATAACATAGGTGTTCCTGAGTCCATCAAGCATAATTCATCAACCCAAGATTCTACTAAGGCAAAAGGCAAGGGTAAGGAGAAAGAAAAGGGCAAGGCCCTTGTAGCAACTACAGCTTTTACATCATCATGGGTCATTGATTTAGGTGCTTCTCACCACATGGGCTCTTCACTAGTTGAGTTTTCATCTTTAGAGCCTTGTAGCATGACTTCAATTAGTTTGGGTGATGACACATCAATTTTTGTTTCAGGGAGAGGGTTAGTTGAAATGGAAGGAAGAACATTCAATGATGTTCTAAGTGTTCCTTCTCTTTCAACCAATCTCCTATCAGTGTACCAAATTACTCACATTGGTCGGGGCATGAGAGTTGAGTTTTCACAAGATTTAGTATCTATCAGGGAGTTGCATAGTGATACTACAGTGGCAATGGGTAGGGCAAATCACCAAGCTAGGTTATACACCTTCTCACATTTTGCATCAAATTCTTCTCTGACAACATTGCTAACTCATTCAGATGAAGTTAGCAAATTGTGGCATTAGCAGTTTGGCCACCTTAACTACCGCTATCTTGAGCAACTTTGCAAAAATGACATGGTCATTGGCTTGCCTCGAGTCCAATTCTCAAAAGGACTTTATAAGGGGTGCTCCCTTGGGAAGCATCCCAAAGAAAAATTTGACAAAGGCAAAGCTTAGAGGGCTTCACAACCTTTGGAGTTAGTCCACAGTGATGTATCAGGACCCTTTCCCAAACCATCTTTCGCAAGGGCCAAGTACATCCTCACTTTCATTGATGATTTCTCTAGGTACACTTGGATATATTTTCTCAAACAAAAGTCTGAAGTGTTTGAAAAAAATTTAGACTTCAAGGCTCTTGTTGAGAAACAGAGTGAGAAATCCATCAAGGTTATTTGAATTGATAATAGAGGGGAGTATGTCAGCATCAGGTTTGAATAGTTTTGCAGCATAGAGGGGATTGATTTACAGTGCACAGTCACCTACAGTCCTTCATAGAATGGGGTTACAAAATGCAAGAATAGGTTCTTGAAAGAGATGGGTAGTTGAATGATTCACCCCAAATCCTTAGCACCACAGTATTAGGCTGAAGCCATCAATTGTGCTTGCTACATTCAAAATAGGTTTCCTCACAAAGCTTTGAAAGGGATAACACCCTTTGAAGCTTGGCATAAAAGGAAACCTAATGTTGAGCACCTTAGAGTTTTTGGATCCCCAACCATGGCCCACATTCCAAAGAAGAAACACAAAGCTATGGAACATTAGTCCAAGCCTTGCATCTTTGTAGGATATTTGGATGGTATTAAGGGATATCACCTTCTAGATCCAGTCACACATGAGTTGTTCATTGAGAGAAGTGTCCATTTTTAGGAGAGTCCTAGAGACTCAACACTTGACACTTCTTCTCCCTCATCGGATCTACTTCTTCATGATGATTCCTCATCATATTCAGATCAGCCACAATAGGTTATTGAGCTAGAGACATCTTCTTCTTCTTTGAGTTTAGATAGCAAGGATAGTGATGTAGTGTCATCCACCTCTAGTCAGTCAGAGGATGAGGGGTTAGCACCTGACTCAACCACTTCTGGGCCACTTTGGGTTGGATAGACACTTGAGAGTGTTGGCACTTGGGTAGGAGATCTCATAAATGACAGATGTACTAGGGGGTATTTTCAGAGAGATCCACATGCCTTCTTTGCTACAGTATTAGATCTACAAACTTTTTGAGAAGCATTGGGGGTACCTGAGTGGGATAGTGCTATGGAGGAAGAATATTCTTCCTTAATCAAAAATCACACGTGGGATTCGACTTCACTTCCTAAGGGAAGAAATATGGTTTGATGTAGGTGGATATATTGGACCAAGTTTGCAGCAGATGGGTCGGTTGATAAGTATAAGGCACAATTGGTCACCAAAGGTTTTTCACAGGGGGCAGGCATTGACTACTCAGAGACCTTTGCACCCGTTGCAAAGATGACTTCTATTTGACTCACCTTGGCTATTTTTGTAGCACATGGTTGGAATGTGCATCAAATGGATGTGAAGAGTGCCTTTCTTCATGGAGACCTAGAGGAGAAGATCTACATGGAGCAACTACCAGGATTTGTTCAAGATTCTTCCTTAGTATGCAGACTTAGGAAATCTATCTATGGCCTCAAACAAGCCCCTCAAGCTTGGTATGCCAAGATGGATTCCTTCCTTCTCACATCAGTTTTCACTAGGTGCCATTCTGATCCCAATGTCCACTTCTTACGACAGGATGATTCACTCTTGATTTTGGTTCTATATGTTGATGACCTTTTGATCACCGAGAGTTCTTCATCGACTATTGTAGTGGTGAATGCATCTCTCTAGGATAGATTTGACATGATAGACTTAGGTTTATTTCACTAATTCCTTAGCATCGAGATCTCACAGTCAAATTCAGGGATTTCTCTTGCATAGCCTACGTATGCTCTTGACTTATTGGCTAAGTTTCACATGGCTAATTGTAAGCTATCTCTGACTCCCTTTCTATTAGGAGTCAAGCTTGAGGCTGATTTTTTTTCACCATTGGTTGATGCCACTCGGTATTGATAACTTGTTGGTAGCCTCATCTACTTGACTCACACCAAGCCTGACATATCATATGCAGTGGGACTTGTCTCCAGATTCATGTAGGAACCCCATGAGCTACATTGGAAAGCAACTAAGAGGATTTTGCATTACATACAGGGTTCACATAGATATGGGATTCATTATAGATTTGGCACAGAGGTTGACTTGGTTGGATATATAGATTCAGACTGGGTTGGTGATTAACTGACTCGCAAGTCCACTTCTGGTTACAAATTCTCTCTAGGTTCAGGTCCTGTTAGTTGGTCTAGCAAGAAGTAGAATGCTATTGCTATATCATCCATAGAGGTAGAGTACAGGGGAGCTGTTAAAGCAGCTACTGAGGCTATTTGGCTTTAAGGGAATCTTTTTGAGTTTGGCATTCCCATTAAGTAGCCCACCATCATTTATTGTGACAACCAGAGTACCATTCATATTTGTAGGAATCCAGTTCAGCACCGGTGGACCAAGCACATAGAGATTCACATGCATTTCATTCAGGAGCTTATTCATAGTCAGGTCATTGACTTGATATTTTTCCAGTCTTTAGAGTAGGTTGCAGATATCTTTACCAAACCTTTCACTAAGAGCAAGTTCATTCACCTATGAGCTCTTCTTGGGGTGTGGTCTACATCTGCAGCAACATCATCTTCAGGGTGGGCCTTCTAGCCTCTTCTTTTCTTTTATGTCTCTTTTGGGGGGAGTTTTTTCCTATGGGTTTTCTCTTTTTCTCTATCTTATGGGAGATGGCATTTGTACATGGGTACCTCATCAAGCCTAGTTGTCGGGACCCATTTTTTATTTCCACACTGCCCACCTAAGCTGCGCTTATGGGGGGTATTAGTGTAGGTTTTTATTTTTTCCTATTTATTAATTAGGTAATATTATATATTTGTGCATACATGGAGTTTTCCTACATTCGTGGGATAGGCTAGCTTATGTGGAGATTGTGTGTCATATTTTTGTCATAAGGTGTCGTAAGAATGTCATAAGATACTCATATTCTAGGTATGGGAGTTACTTCTCTATTCTTGGCACCTTGTCACCACCTTTTTTGGAGGAGTCTATTCTTGGGGTGCTTTGACCACCTTTTGTGGAGGAGTCTATTCTTGGAGTACTTTGACCACCATTTGTGGAGGAGTTACTTACTAGCTCTCCTATATATATTCTTCATTTTGGCCATTTCATGTTAATAATCAGATTTTGGTTTTCTCCATTTTGTCTTGTGCAATTTATCTTCTTATGTTCAAATTGCTTTAGCATCTTGTGGTGTGCACTTATTTCAACTTGTGTGATCATGTCTCCATTGCACTTGCATTATCCAGATTCTGGCAACAACTCCGATATGAGCAAACCACAAATTTGAGATAAAAGATTTGATAAGTGGGGAAATAATCAAAGGGTGAAAAAACCCTAAAATATATTAGGAAGCTTTACAATAAGAATCAATCCAACTACAATAACATGTTAAATCTATAAGAGAGACATAGAGAATAAATTTAAACAAAAGAGAGCATCTCAAGGATTCAAGAACAAGATCAAGATTGAACCACAGAAACATAAAGAATCAAGAAGAGGAGATAAATAAATAGAGGTATAGGGAAACAATATTTACATGTGCCAGATACATCATGTGTGACATGTGTCCCTAATCCTCTCACAAGTGGGGAGGATGTGTGTGCCATGTGGGGGAGAGGAATTACATGCAAGTAACTCCAAGTCCAACAAGTGGGATATAGAGGTGAGTGACATGTTCAAAGGGTATAAATAAAATGAATTTACACATATAATAAATTCACACATAACCAAGACTCAAGATAAACCTAAAACTATATGAAGGACTCAAATAAAGTTACTTCTCCAACATTTTTATTTATTTTTTGGTATTTTTAGAATTTTTTGGGATCTAATATTTTTGTATCTAGACATGAAATTGACTTTCAAGTCATCATTTGGATTTATTTAGGCATATACAAAATAAGGTATTATTATTATGTCCATCCAATCTTGCCTTCAAAACATATTAAAAATGATAGTTACTAAAAATAACAAGTTTAATTAATATTAGTTACTTTTTTTCTTTTATTAATTTTTAATTATGCATTACTAATTTACAGTTTTGATTTGTTTAATGAATATTATGATTTTTTTAAAGAAATTATGAATAATTATAATTTAATTTTATCTTTTTTCTATTATAATTTTGGATTCATCATTCCATCTAATATATTTCTATTAAAGTTTCCAATTATCATGAAACTCACATCTATTATCTTATAACCACCAATGTAATATAATAAAACCATGATATATACCAAGGACTATCATAGTTTACACATTAGATGATTAACTTAGCATTGATCAATCTTGGTCACTTATTTCTAATAGGAAGTCACATGTTTTTCTCCTCTTCACTATCTTCTCATGTGAATGAAAATTCAATTGTATTTAAATATTTGATGACAAGCATTGAAATTTACATTATTTTCTTTGGTTTTATACCTACTCAATCATATTTATCTTACTGGATTCACATGCATTTTTGGATAACATCCCACATTTCATGGATTATCACTCAATTTGGTTGTATATTAACAATTGTGTTTGCATATTAAATTAAAATGGGTAAGGCCATTTTTCATGGTTGACCAATGTCACATATTTCAAAATATGCCTAAACTAAATGAAAAGTATGTTAAGTTCATGACCATTAATGCATGTCATTTTATTAGAATTTAAAACAAAAAAATCATTATTTATATATATTTAAATATTAATTTATTCTTTTGAAATCCATTCTTTATCTTGTAAATATATATTATTTTAAACAAAATAATATCTTAATGTAATAATTATTCCAACTTAAATATACTTGAATTCTATTATTATTTTCTCCAACCATTAACTATCTCAAATAATTTGGACTTATAATCCCTTAATTTGATATGAGAGAATTTTAGATGAAGAATAGGTTTCTAATATTCCAAATAAATTAAATAGCGTATGTGAAATATTTGGAATCCTTCAACACATATTAGATTGAGTATGTAACATATTTGGATTCATTCAACATATGTTTGACTGAAAAAAATTTAGGATTAGAAAATTTTGAATAATATACACTAACTACTAATCCCAATTCAAAAAACAAAAAAAGGATATCCATGTAAAATTTGATGGGAGCACTAGGTGGGAAAAGGGATATGGATATGGTTCAACACTATAAGGATTATACAATTATGAAAGAGGTAAGAATACTATTAGATAAGATGGACCATAATGATACCCACATGATTTAGGTGATTCTAACAAAGAGATAGACTTTTGTGAGAATTTAAACATTGCAATACAATAGTCATGGGCATAAAGAGTAGAGGGAAAAATTGGGACTCAGACCGCATAGAATAAAATATCTATAGAGCCAATAATGGATATATATGGCTTTTATATAAGATTCCTTTATTTAGTGGTGAATCATTCCTTTTCAAAAATTTAAAATGGCTCTAATAGGCAAATTCTTGGGAGCCAGGCCAAACATAAATGTTGTTCAAAGATAGATAGATATAAAATAGAGAACAAAAGGGAACATGGAAATATCAATAATGGATAAAGGATTTTACATGATTTATTTATCAAATTAGGGGGATTGTGCATGAATATTGGTGGGTGGTCCCTAGGTTTTAGGGAAAATAGAGTATTTATTAAGGAAATGGATGCTAGGATTTGATCTAGATAAGTATAATATTAACATTATATCTATATGGGTAAGGTTATTAGGGTGTCAACTTGAATAATGAGAGGAGATAATGATTAGAATTAAAAAGACATTTGGAAAGCTTATATCATTTGATGCAACTACAAAATCAATAACAAGCTTGATCAATTCTAGATTTTTCATTAATGCATGTACACATAAAATTTATGCCAACTTTCATTAATATTTCATAATATTTTGGGGACTAGTTATAACCTATAGAATATGAACGTGATTCTATGGTTTGTCAATATTGTCATAAGATGGGACAATTAGTGAGATTTTTTCCTTTGAATAAAAATGAACAATTTATTTGGATAAAGAAGGAATAGACCAAAAAACATGATGATAATAAAGAGTAAGACAAATATGAAGATAAGATACCAAAAATGGAGTATATGGAGAACTCTAATAAATCAAGTTATAGGTAAATCTATAAATAAGAAGATCAAGTGAAGGATAGAGGGACAAACATACAATTTTGAAATGTCCTATTCAACATGAACAACTCTTAGAGATCTTGAAGGAGAGATTCTTTCAAAAGGTAAGATTCATAATTCTAATAAGTAGTCTACTTTTATATAAAAGGAAGATATAAAAGAAAATAATTTGAATAACAGTAACTTGTATTAAGTAGAGAATAATTAATAGATAGGCTATGGCCATGAATCAATTATGAATATAAAATAAATATTTCCTTAATATTTGGTTAGGTCTATGGGATTATTGATGAATCCCATTTCAAATAGATCAAATTATAGTATGAGACAACCTTGTGTGAGACTAAAAAAAATGGTAAAAAAATATATGATGTTAGATCATAAAATAGGAGAGGAAGACCAAGTCAGGAATATGTTGGGAACACTACTGATAGATAAGTATAAAATGGTAATCATAGTATACTTGAGATAAGTGGGTCTAAAGGACCTCCAAATTCCAAAAAAACATAATCATATCTTAGAATATTAGGGGGATTAATAACCCAGAAAAAATAATTAATTTTTAGATATTTTGTAAAGATTCACATACATAGTTTTTTTTTTTGGATATTTAAGAAACAAAAATAATCAAAAAATATCATTATGGATATTAAAAAAAAATGTGGAACAAAAGCTCTTTATTTGGAGCTAATTCTTCTAGAGCTTCAATAGGATTACATTTTTTTTAGATGATCAGGTAGTGGAAGGGTATTTTTTTTTCAATATTAATAATCACTTGGATATTATATTTAGAAACAATGGACAATTAAATTTTTATTTTATCTAATACATATGATCCTAATACTCACATTAGTATAAGGACCCTCTAGAAAGAGAAAAAATAATCTAGGAATTCTTCTAAGGGTATTAAATGGATGGTGGTGGGGTATTTTAATACTCTTATTTAGCCTTTAGATAAAAAAATGTTGAAATCAAGATATACATATAACATGGATGTTGGTATTTAAATGTTATAGCTAATATGTGAATTAAATTAAAATTAAAACCAAATATTTCTTGAAATAATCTATAAACTCAATTAAAATAACATAATGAGAAACAAAGCATTAAAAAATATTAGAAATCATGAAAATATGTATATCTCCATGATTAAACTTTAGCTATAACATCCCTTGGCTTCTCGACCATGAGATACAAATTTAATCATTCAATTTCTTTCTAGCTTATTTTCTTACTTGTCTTTCCACTTGATTATATGAACTTTTTTTCTTCCTACCTAACTCTTCAACTTCTTAGTGCCATTTAATCTTTATTTTATCTCTATATGACAATATATATTATTTTTATCTCTTTTCACACTTTTACATAATTCCAAATTATTAAAAAACTTAAATTGCCTTTGCATATGCTAATAATATTCTAGGACAAATATGGCTATCTCATCTGAAGACACTTAAATAGAATGCAATATCTCTTCAATTTTATACAACTATGATTCATTAATCAAAATTTCAGGTATGTTACCTACTCATAACTAATCTCAACCTATATTTCTATATCTCTATAGTCTACTAATCTAATCGATACCCTCAAATTCTCTTATTTGATCTCCAAAGTCTGTCAATCCAACTAGTACCCTTAGATAGTCTTGGTAGGTCTAAAAAGTTTGATAATATAATTGATACCCCTATATTCTCTTTTTGTATCTCTAAATTCTATTGCTTCAAGTATTATAAAACCATAAAAGTCATTTGTAATTTTACAAAATTATAAACACTTTTCTTCTTTGCCCTAAAATCTTACATTTCCACTATAAATATGCATATCTAAACAATGCATCATAAATAAACCACTTACATGTATAGATCATAGGATAACTAATTCCTCTTTCCTCATAAGAAGTTTTATCATATTTAATCTAAGAATATAGTCTATATATAGATACTCAACATATTGGAACCAATAATAAAGTTTTGTAATATAACAATTGTCAACTTTGACAAGTAAAATCCTTTCTACTACATGTTTGACTTAACCTCAACTAAGCATATATGAATTATTAAGTTTATTTATCACATATTATTAGACACATTATAAATTCTTGTTTTTAGGTTAGGGACTCGAACAAAAATCCCAAGACTAGTTTTCAATCTACTTTCCTTCTCAATGGCTTTGTCAACCATTTCACCATGGAAGCTTCTTGATAATTAACCTATTCTTTGAAAACATACCAAGAAGTTGAAAAAATTAATTTTAATGATATTTTACTTCCATATTATTGACATGTTTCCTTAAAATCATACCATACCTAGTACCAAATTTAGCAAAAATTCTTATGGTCTTTATTGGTTTTGTCATTTTGAATGTATAACAAAGCCTTAAGTTGTTTTATTCTCTTATTATACCCTAAATCAAATATTAAAACTAGATTTCTCATATGATTTAGTCCTAAACATATTCTTCTCAGTCTAAACATATTTCCTAATCACCCATGGTTTCTTTCTTAGGTAATCTTTCTTGGATTCCTTAGGAATAATTGAAATGTGGACTATAGTGGAAGCCCATATAATTTTGGAGAAGCTAAAGTGGGTCATATAATGTCTTTGTTGATGCCATCCTTATAAGGTAGCACATCATGGGATATGAAACCATGTAGGTGGGAACCTTCTATAGATGTAATTCCTCCATCACAATATTTCCCACCACATTTGAATCAAAACTCCCTTTCATTGGATTCATGTTATTTTCATTCCTAGAGTAAATGAAAAATTCCTAAAGTCAAGGATCTAATAAAGTTAACTTGATAAATATATTCAAATTGTCTATGGTTAAAAATAGATAACCCACAACTTTTTAGACCTAATTGTACCTATAATATTGGAGACCAAGGTTTGAATTGTAGCCACAACATTGTAGGTATTGAAATATTATAACAAATATGTTAATGAAGTTAGAATGAAAACCAAATTTTACACAAAATAATCTACAAACTTAAATTGAATAACATTTTAATCAATAAATCACTTAAACATGATTATAACTCATGAAAATATGGATATATAAATTACTAAAATTATGCTAGAACCTCCCATGGCCTCTTGGCCATGAGATACAAATTTACTCATACAATTTATTTATAGCTTGTTTTCTTACTTGTCTTTCCACTTGATTATATAACCTCTTTTGATTATTACATGAATATTTAGTTTCTTGTTTCCTTTTACTCTTTATTTTTATCTACATGACACATATATATGAAATTTATCTTTTTTCACAGCTTACATAATGCCAAATTATAATAAATTCAACTTGTTTATGCCTATGCTAACAATGGAGGACTATCGAAGTTCATATCAGAATATGGACTTATTGATGTTGTGTTAAGAGGAGGGGGTACACTTGAAAAAAAGATTAGGTAATAAAATAATTCAAGTTAGAATTTATAGAGTTCTTGTTCTTTTTAATTGGATGTATTTACATGACAATTACCTTTTTTCCTTTCCTATAATTGGTTCAAAACATAACCCCTTGATACTAAACCTAGAAACAAATGATAATATTTCTAAAACCCCTTTTCAATTTGAGTATATGTGGCTAAAACATGTAGGTATAAATTAAAATATCAAATAATGGTATTATATTTATATCAAATGAATGACAATTTATATAATTTATAAGAAACTCAAGAATGTCATATTTAATTGGAAAAAGTGGAATAAGGAAAAGTTTGAAAATATTACTAAGAAAAAAAAAGAATAATAAAAGCATTATCAAATCTATAAATACATATTCAGTTGTGTGGAATGAATTAGGACTTATTTAATAAGGATTTTTTTTCAATGTATCACTCCATAACATCAAAATAATATAGTTTTTGGAGCTAAAATTGATAACTTTATGGTTGAAATATGGAGACAGAAACATAATTTTTTTTCACATTTCGACTCTCAAACATAAGAACACTAATAAAACTATATAAAATAACAAATAAGATGAAATTCTGAGTTTAGATACAAATGTTATAAAAGAATAAGTTGTGTGCTTCTTTAAAAATATCCTATTATGGATTTTAAAATATATAGAAGATGTGAAGATTGATATCTGGATGTTATCTCTCAGATTTTGAACAATGAAGATAATGAAACTATTTTTAAAATTGTATCTAAGGAGGAAGTCAAAATTTTAATTTTCTTTATGGAAGAAAACAAGGCTCTTAGTCCAAATGGTTTTATTGTAGTCTTCTTTCACCATTTTTGGGATATCATTTAACATAATGTGATATAATTTGTGAATGAATTAATCTTCTAAAAAAATGCACATTCAAATCAATAACACTTTTTTGGTCCTTATCTCTAAGAAACATTGGGACAACTAATTTAAATATTTTAGGCCTATTAGTATTTTTAAAATATTTACTAAAATATTATCCCTCAGATGAAATTGATCATCATAGACATTTTATCTTAACAAGAATGGGACTTTTTTATGCAAACAAATATTTAGGATGGCATCATTATTGTAGTGGAAACTATGATAAATAGGAATCCAATAGGGGAGATAAATATTGTGTTATTGATGAGGCCACTAATTATTCTACTTATAGCCTCATCCATACCTAGTTATATCTCTTTTACCTATATGAATCCATAAAACTATCCATGAATTATGTAAATGAATTAATGATTATATGTGTGCATTAATATAGACATGTATTATGGATTAATGATGCTTTTTATTTGATTAGATAATACTTGTGTATTATTATTATATATGGTAAACATAAATGAAATTCACCTATGTTTAGGAAGAGTTATACCACCCCTGATCCCACCCATAATAATGGAGTCAACTTAGGAAACTCTATAAGATCATGCTAGCCCACCTTCACCACTGCTCTAACTTTTTGAACTAGTAAATAAAGCCATTAATGAAGCAACCCCACTATTTTTAGAACATCTTAGCATTTACCACCATACAGTTGAGCCTAAATTTGAATTCATAGGGTAACTCAAGAATCGCTATATTAAAATTCCTCTCTTTCAAGCCATCAAGGATGGGCCTAAATATTCCAAAGCTATAAGAGACCTATGTCTATGTAAACTTAGAAGGAAGAAGAAGGATCCCAAGACAATGCATGTGATTGGCTAGCTGATAGACATTATGCTGGGCACCACCCTACCAAAGAAATATTTAGATCTAGGATGCCCAGTAGTAATAGTCCAAATCCATGACCATCATTTGTCTAATACATTGATAGACTTGGGGTTTTCAATAAATGTAATGATAATTAAAACTAGGAAAAAATTAGAGCTAAATAATATTCATCTGACATCTACAATACTATAAATGACCGATAGGTTTATAGTTAGACCAAAATGAGTTATTGAAGATCTTGTCATTACTATAGATTCTTTGGAGTATCCTAAAGATTTCATTATGTTTCAACTAAAGTCTAATTTAGGTGGATACCCTCTCATCTTAGGATGACTTTGGATTGCCACAACAGATGCCTTTATTAGTTGTAAATTAGGTAACATGTTGATATCCAATGACAACCACACTAATAAGTTGGTCCTATATCCTCTAGCACAACCATCCTTAGAATAAAAACATACATTATGGGCTAAAGAAGATGAGGTAGACCTACCTCCTTTGATTCTTGTATTCACTATAAACCATGCATGCACCTTGGCTGATTAAGAGGAAGATACAATTCTCTCAAACATTCTCTAGAATAATTACTAGACTAATCTTTAAGATCCTAACAACCTATAATGCATAATGTGCCCATTTGACAACCTCTTGGTAGAAGATAAATCTACTGCATCTATATAGGAAATATTCTATCAGCTGCTACCTCATAGCTTTAGACAAATTAGATCCATCAACAATTTAGAAATGATAAAAACACTTGCAAAGAAAATTAAAATTTCTTGAGGAAAAACATTGCTTATTAATAGCAAGTTGGAGTCAAATGAGGAAAAGTGCCTAGTCAGCATGTTGCATGCAAACCAATGTGATTTTGCATGAGATTATGAGGATATACAAGGAATTAGTCTAGAAACATGCACACATCACATATATATAAAAGAGGAGTACCAACCAATCAGACAACCACAACATAGGATGAATCCAACTCTTAGACAAATAGTAAAAGTAGAACTGTAGAAAATATTGACCATTGGATTTATATATCCCATCTCAGATAGTGAATGGGTTTCACCATTGGTAATTATACCAAATAAAAATATAGAGTGGTGTGTTTTCATAGATTAAAGAGAACCTAATACAACAATCATAAAGGATCATTTTTCTCTACCATTTATTGATCAGGTGCTAGACACACTAACAGGAAAAAATATTTTACCTTTCTATATGGCTTCAATTAGTACAACTAGATTAGAATTGCTCATGAGGACTAGGAAAAGACCACCTTCACTTGTCCCTTGGGTACTTATGCTTACATTGTATTACCTTTTGGGTTGTGCAATGTTCCTATAGTATTTTAAAGGGTTATCTTGAGTATCTTTTCAGATCTAGCCAATGAATGAATAGAAATCTACATGGATGACATCACTATCTATGGAGAAACATTTTATGAGTGCCTGCAGAACTTGAAGAAAGTACTAAAATGATATAAAGAGAACCATTTATCCTTTAGACATAATAAATGATACATGATAATGACAAGGTATTTTCTTAGGCCACCATGTATCTACTGAAGGAATCAATATTAACCCTATAAAAATCAACATAATAAAAAATCTACCTATACCTCAAAAACAAAAGGATGTCAGGAGTTTTATAGGACATTTTGGTTACTATAGAATATTTATCAACAATTTAAGCAAAGTAACAACACCATTATTTAATCTCCTAACTAAAGATGCTAAATTCATATAGACTCCTACCTATGATGCAGCCTTCAAGTAGTTGAAGGAATTATTCACCACCACCCTAGTTCCACATGGTCCTGATTAGAAGCTTCCCTTCCATATTCACATAGATGCTTCAGATAAATCCTTGGGAGATGTAATAGGCCCAAAATAGGAAGCACTCAACTATGCCATATATTTTATAATCAAGAACCTATAGATAGAAGAATTAAATTACATGGTCATTGAAAAAGAGTTCTTGGTATTAGTTTATGCTATCAACAAGTTCCACCACTACATAATAGATTACCAAGTCTTTGTTTATATAGAACATGCAGCCATAGGTACCTTATGAAATAACCATCTATCCTAGAAGGAGTGATAAGATGGATTCTCTTATTATAATAATTTGATCTAACTATTATAGATAATCTTGGTAAGGACAATGTCATGGTTGATTTCCTATCATGACTATAATCTCCTAAAGAGGGTACCATAGTGGATGAACCATTTTCAAATGAACACTTGTTCTCCCTCACCCTTACCACACCTTGGTATGTTGATATTACTAATTACCTTATAACATGGCTACTTCCACAACACTTCCTCCCTAAACAAAAAAGAGAGTGGTAGATATTCCTAGCTGTCTCAATTCATGTTCTATATTAGGCCTAACTCTATCATCAAAATATGTCTCCAAGAAGATGAAGTTCCAAATATCTTCAAAGTTTTCCATGATAAACCTTATGAAGGGCACTTTTCATCTAAGTGTAAAATAGTAAAAATATTTAATACAAGGTATTATTGGCCCTTAATCCATCAAGATGAAATAAAGTATACAACTCATTGTGATAGATGTCAATGTATGGGGAGATCCACACATTCAGATGGATGCCTTTATAACCTCAAATGGCACTTGAACCATTTGACAAATGGGGCCTAAATTTTATAGGACCTTTTGATTTAGGATCAAACAACAAAGAGTATATCCTTGTATGTACTGATTATGTCACTAAACGGGTAGAAGTAAAGGCTCTTACACACACCAAAGATGAAAAGGTGGAAACTTTCCTCTATGAATAAATATTCACAAGATTTGGTGTGCCATGAGAAATAATCACTAATCAAGGACCATAATTTATTACTAATTTAATTAACAATCTAGTCCAATAATATGAGATTAGTCACAAGAAATCAACTCCATATCATCACCAGTCCAATAAACAGGTAAAAGTCATCAACAGTGAGTTAGAAAATATTTTGACCAAGACTGTTAGTATGTCCCATAAGAATTGGGAGGCTAGACTTCTTGAAGTTATTTGGGCATACAAAATCATGTGGAAGACCACTACAAACCTCACTCCATATGATTTGGTCTATGGGAAGAAATTTTTGTTTCCAATTAAATTTGAGCATAAAACTTTATGGACAACACTAAAACTTGGGATGGATATCTATGAAGCACAAAAAGAAAGTATTCTAAAACTAATGCCTTAGATGAATACAAATATTAGGCACTATAGAACATAGAACTTGTACAATAGTAGTAGATTAGATGGCATGACATGTATATTAAGACCATGCAATTCAATGTAGGAGATTGGGACCTTCTTTTTAATTCAAAATACAAGGATTACAAGGGCAAACTCTAGACTAGATGACTTGATCCATTTGAGATTGAGCATGCTCATGAAAATGGATCAATACAACTTTGAACCATTGATATGGTAAGATTCCATCTACTAGTCAATGGCCACAGGCTAAAATTATACAAAAAACCACTCACTCAAGAGGAATTTACCAAAAAAGTATGAAAATAATTACAAAATAAATTCAATGATGTGTTGGATTACTATGATGTCTCACTAGCCATAAGGAAAACTAACTAACAAGTACATAAAAAAAGAGAGGAAGACAGTTTATCCCTCCTCTGGCATGAATATTGAGATCTTCACATAGTCCTTGACTATTCAAATTCACAATTAACATGACAAGGACCTAGAATAAACATTCAACTATAAGCAGAAGTTAGAATAAAAAAATCCAATAATGAAAACCCTTTTGGACATTGTTGGTAGTTTCTAGGGAAAAAACTAGCTTGATATCTATTTAGGGGTAAAAACCAAAAATGAATAACATGGAATCATTTTGAGTAAAACTAATCATCTTATTATAACACATCTTTCTTTCCAGTTGATTCTAGCCTTAATCTTCAATAGCTATGAGTTTAAATTGTAGTTGTTATGGGAAAGAGACAACTCTTGAAAAAGGGAGCTATAGTTACTTGTAGAGATACTAAGGGAAACTTCATAACTGCTATAGGCAACCTCTATTTTATATAGTTACTACAGACACCCTCACCATTGCTACATACACCTTTGTCAATGAAGGAATTCCTCTAGTTGCTATGGGATATTTTATAGTTATTGTGGGTTCCTTTATCACTATTGGGTTCAAATTTACAGTGGCTATAGGCTCAACTTATAGTTTTTGTAGGTATATCCTAACCCCTATATACACCTCTTTACTAGTTTCAAGTTAATTCCTCACAAATTATGAGCTATGGATTTAGCTATGGGCTATTGATAAGTTCATAAAAGACACCAAACAAGACAGAGGAATGATATAAGATTAGAGAAAAAAATTTGAACATTTCTAAGGAATGACAATACTCCTGAATAATAAAGTAAGTTCTAAAATAAAGGCATATACTTCCAATCTCCATTTTTAGTGTTGTAGACCACAATTTTTGGCTCCAGGGACATAAAAGAACCATTCTCAACTTCTGATCACTTTGTGGAAAATAATTTTACTATGTAAATAAGTGAGATCTAGGATATTCTTTGGAGCACAAGTCCCAATTTTGATAAACCATATGATTACTAGATTAAAAGTTCACTAAATAAAGATTCCATCAATAAACATCATCATTCACTGAGAGTAAGATAAAAGTGAAACAATCCATTAGTAGGCTCATATAGAGGAGATAAAAAGCAAAAAATATCCATCACCCACCCTCTTCCATGTTCATAAAGGATCTGACTTGGATAAAAAATAAATATCTACATTAATCACCTTGTGGAAGGATGGAAATAGTCTTTAATACCACTACAAGACCACTACTCTAGTCCTTTATAGGTCATCATGATTATATGTAGGTTACTAAGGGCATAATTGAAGGACAAGATACTATGATCACATAATTATCCAAAGGTTGCAATATAGAAAAATCATATATACTAGGTTAGTAATTGCATGAGGAAATAACAAGTTAAGCTTTCATTCTATAAAACACTCATATGTAGATTTCCTATGCTATAACCCTAGGAATAAACAATTTAAAAGGTAAGATGTATCTTTTAGTCATAAAAAAACATTTTATTTTTTAATATAGCATGAATTATACTAAAAAATTATATCTAATCATTAAAACATAATTCATCAAGTCTTGTCATTAGCTATGCCACTCACACCCTCATAATGATCCCATCATATCTCTTTGCATCCTACACATACCCTGTCACTTAGGGACAAGTGAAACTTCACATGGAGAGAAAATATGTTGGGGGAAATCAATTGCAATCACTATAGGATAATCCATGCATGCAAATTGAAATCTCATGATTATGCCATAACTACACCAACATTTGATAGGATAAACAATAAATTTTATCATTTATCACTTTGACATCATAGCTCATTAAAAAAAAAGACCTAATAAATATATTATTGCACCTTGAAACCAAAATCACCATTAGTGAGGAAACTTGCTTTGTTATGGGCAAAAATCTGAAGGTAAAATTTGGTGTTTTGAAGAGATATCTATTTGGAAAAGTTGATAGGAATATAAAACTAGCTAGAATGAGAGGTTCATTAGTGAGAAACGAACCCTCATACCATAAAAATTTGCAAGGAGACCTAGATTGCTGGCCCATCTTTAGTAGGGTTGGATGAGATACCTATTTTGAGAAACTACAACATTTTTTAGAACCTCTCACTAAATAATTTTCAAGTAATTTTATAGGAGAATACGTGAAAGTAATTGGCATCAAATTTATAGTTACAAAATAACTAGTAAGCCAAGTTACTGGGTTACCAAGAATAGGGGGAAAATAGGAAGAGAAACCTAATGACTAACTAGCTAGACAACAGTTCTATCAAGACAATGAAAGACTAGTGTTAAAAAAAGGAGGTTTAGAGAGCTTGAGTCTATGCCCAACCTAGAGAGAAGTGGCCTTGTATATCATCAAATATCTAACACATAAGGTAAGATATTCTTTGATCTATACTCTCTAATTCAAATTTTTGAATCATTTAAAACATGGTAGGACTATTAATGTCCCAAACCACTTGTGGAATATCCTAAAGAAAATGTAGAAAGAATACCAAAAGGGGGTAGAGAAATCCTTGTCTCATCATTTTTTGATTTGGTTACTAGTTAAATAAGGAATAAGAAATATTAGACCTAAACTTACATAGGAATAGTTTCTAACCCTAAGGACTGGTGAACCTCAATAAGAGGAGGAAAATAATGCGGGGGAATCTCCCAAAGGATAGGTCCAGTAAATAGCCCAAGAGGATACTATGGGAACTAGTATAACTAGTCAGCCTATAGCCACTAAAGTTTCATTAGTATTTTCTATGAGCAAGAGAAGATAAAGAAAATTAGTGATACCTCCCAAGGACACAAAGGAGTAAAGTCTACCAAAATAAACTATGTAGAATATTACTTCTCTTACTATTCTAATTGTATCATCACAAAAATTAGATTCTTCCACCATGGCTCCTTCAAAAGGAGAATAAGTTTTTCCATCACCAATTACATAGGAAGAGAAAGTTTCAATAGCTCCCACTCCTAAAAAGAAAAAGAAGACTAAAAGGAAGAATCCCTCTGCATCAAAGAGAAAGAGACCTCTTCCTACGAGGTCTCACAAAATCAAAAGACAAAAGACAACCCTAACATCCTCACCTATAAAAATTAGTGAGGATGAAGGGAAGAAGAAGGAGCCTATAATTCATAAGACCTCTGATGGGTTTGAGATAGCATAGTGGTTTACTAAAGAAGAGTCTACAAAGGAAGAGGAAATGTAGTAACCTGAGAAACCCAAATTTACAAAGGAAGAGATGGACCTACTCAAATAAATAGGATATTCAAAATAAAAACTAAGAATGTCAGATTAAGTTATAAAATAAGAATTGCTTGAAAAAAGGACCATGGAAGAAGTAGTAGAGCAAGACACAATTCCTCATGACCAAGAGTTCTAAAATTTGAAAGAATAGTAGAGTTAAAAGGCAAGATAGGCCTAAAAATAATTCTATGGGTAGTAAAATTTATATAGCCATCTCTATAAAAAGAGTCAAGTAAGGAAAGGACATTAGAAGAGCCTGTAATAACTCCCTTAGAAATTCCTACAGTAGCTTCATCCACCTTACCTATAGATGACATTAGTGTATGCCTAGAGGAACTTATAGCATTGTAGACACTGAAATCGTGTCTACCCCCTAGGTCATCTTTCACCCTTGGCCCCCCTTGGCCCATGTCCTAACCCTTGTCCTAGCCCCCTCCATTTATCAAATTAAAATAATTAAATATTTGGCCCTCTTCCACCTCACCCATGCCACCTTAGATCCCCTCCTTGGATCCCCCCACCTCTCTCCTAGCCTTTATTGCCCAAATCTTCCCCTTATCCTTCCTCCCGAATCCATTTATGCCTCCCTCAACCATTTTCCCATGGCCCCTTGACCTGGCAACGTGCAAGAATGGATAGAGGCTAATTTTAGCCTCTGTCCCCATTCTTCAGCCACCGACGTCTGTCATTATGCAGCCGACGTCGGTGGTTCTGCCAGCGTCGGTAGCCTTCAAAACCATTTTCTGCAACTATTCTCCACCCCGACAAATGTGAATTTTCTTTGGTGCTTGGCACTCTATTTTCCCTTTCTCCTCCCCTCGTATAGAAACAACAGTAGCTACAGGTATCTTGCAAAGACAGTTCCAGGCTCTTGGTACTTGTAGGACCTTCAATAGCTCCAACAACAGGTTTCTCCATTTTTCCTTCAGCAAGTAAGAGGTAAGAGTTCCCTTGTTTTTATTTCATTTCTTATCTGCATTTATCTATCTATCCAACCCACTGTCCACAACTCAACCTATCTATCCCTGAGAGGCTAAAAAGCCTTCTCAAACCCCTATCTCCCGTTTATTTTCCTTTTGCCCTGTCATCCATCCAGACCATTCCCAGACAACATTCTTAGTCCCTTAGACTCCAAAACAAGTCCCTCAGACCTCCACTTAATCTCTCTAACCTCCAAACGAACTCCCTGACCCCCAGACGAAGCCTCAAACCACCCTACAAACTAGAAACCAGCCCTGTAACCCATCCCTGGCCATTACCTGGACCATCCTTGACCATTACCCCTACCGATGCCGGTAGCCTAATCGACATTGACAACCTTCCTTGACCAATGCCGGCAATACCACCGACGTTGGCGACTATGCAAAAGCAGATTACTTCTAAACAAGTACGCATTTGCTTTCAGTACTTTCTTTTCTATCTTTTATCATTTCTCATTTTTGTTTCTACTTATATTCTATTTTTTGATAGTGGACTATCATCCTCTGAGAAGCCTTTGCGCTTCTAGGACCAAGCCTTCGCTTGGCAGTCCACCCTTTTGTCATCTAACATTTTTTGTGTTTTAGTGGCTTTCCCTTTCAGGTGTCATCCTCCACAACCAAAGAGGAGTTCCTGCTATCGTCTGAATCTGGTGTGCAAGTCTACAATCTGGGTACATACAAACCCTCGTCCTTTCTCCTTAGTTTCTCATCTTTCCTTTCTTGAATGTAAAAAGTGAAATCTCGTATAGAAACATTCTGGCACGCTCGGTGGGACCTTAGGGTCTTCCTTGGGTTCCTTTTCTTTCTGTTCATATAGGTGCATTAGGTTTCTCCCTTTTCACCTCTTTCTTCTCTTCTAAACGACATCATAAGCAAGATTAAAAAGAACCTTTCTTTCTTTTCTTGCATTTTAAACTAGTCAAAAGTCATATTCTTCAACCCTTTCTCAACTTGTTTTCATTCGAACTAACATTTTGACTTGGGTTTAAAACACATTGCATTTTCATTTCTGCTTTCTTACATTTCTTAGTCCACACCTAGTAATTAACAAATCGCATCATGAATTAATCGTAGTCCACTCGATGTTACACAACCAAACCACTTGCACCAAACTAAACATCAAAACTCACCTGAGACAAGGCCCGAGTAGGATTTCATCACCCAGCGAATACCTTACCCATCCCAGTGATCCTACTTGGATTTCATCACCAAGGGGAAAGCCCACTCTATTCTCTGGTAGAGGATAATCTCTAGGGAAAGTATATTTTGGCTAAGTGAGACTAGCTTATCACTGGGCTCGTGAAGTGAGGGGAGCTTGCTCCTTAGCACCAGGCCATGTACGAAACCTAACCCAGACTCTTGAGCGCCTAAACAAACCTAAAACCATCGATAGACTACCTCTTCTAGGACCCTTCTAACAACCAACATCCCCAAACATCACTTTAAGGCATAAGCCACATGAGCTTAATAATTTATTTCTAGGGATTTAATGCTTAGGCTCTGCTTGTGTTCTTCATCTTTTCTGTTCTTATCTGCTTGTTTGAGCTAGTGAGGACATTCTTCTTCCTTTTTTTCAAAAACTCTCAAATCTTTTGGGTTTCTATAAAACATAGTCACTGGCATCAGTTTTACCACCGACGTCGGTAACCTTTTCTCGCCAGCATCAGTTATCTAACCGATGTTGGCCATCTGTTCTCACCAACATCAGTTTTTCAATTGACATCAGTCATTGTCACAGTTCTTTTTTTTCAAAATAGCAGCCTTAAAACCCACCCCCTTTTTCTGCCAAAACCCCATTCTGAGTTTCTGAAACTGAAAAAACATAGTTTCTAGAACCTGACTCTTCTTGCCTTGAACGGTTTTGACACACAGTCAAACCAAGGTTCTTCTTAACCAAGTAAGGCATCAACCGCTCCCACCTTCCCCATCCATAACCAATCCTATAATGGAGTTCCACTCAGAGACCAAAAGAACTCCCACTCGACCGACCCCAACCCAGTCTCCCATTGTCCCTGAAGGGGACCAAGATTTTGAAAGATTCTTAGACCTCAATGACAGAGCCCTTCAACATTATCTCGTACAAAGCAAAACATGAGACTCCTTAGGCAACCCAATCTATGGGATGCTAACTTCCTTAATCAAGACAATGATCACATCAACAGCATATACAATTCAACCTATAGACAATCAAGCCAACACCTCGACTAATAACCCAATCATGTCCTACCTTCAAAATTTAGCCTCTCCTTCTAGACCTACCTCCATGGGGGTTCCGGTACCCCCTCAACCTCAAACTACTCAACCAAATCCTACACCTTTCCAAAACCTAGTGGTCTTTATCCCCCCTACTCTTGCACCTATCAACACAAGAGTAACTGCCTACCCTTCAACAAGTGTGGCCACTCCTCAACCATCTTTGATGGCCCCTATCCAATTTTTGCCTACCAACCCCATAACACAAGTGCCCTTGGCTTCAACTTCCACCCCGATAATTAGCTACCCATATGTTGCGTCTACACAAGCGCAACCAACCATGTCATATGCCCCTCTCAATATCTTTTAAGTGCTTTATAATCTAGGGGGCACTCCACCTGCCAATCCGTCAGCAGACATCATCAAAATGCTGATGGACAAAATGTCCAGTCTCAAGACCTCTATTTTTGGTTCACGCAATGCCCTCTCATATGAGCAAATTTGCAATGAACCCATCCATCCTTCCGTCCCGATCAGGTCGTACCCCAGTCAATGGGAGCTTCCTAAATTCTCTTGTTTTCAGAGCAAGGAAGACCTACAATAGCATCTATGGTCATTCAGACATGCCTGTTATCTCATTGCCCATGATGATGTATTACTTTTATGCACGTTTCCTATGTCTCTCTCCGGTGTTGCGCTTGACTAGTACAATTCTCTCGCTAGCCATTCCCTCTTCACGTTCACCCAGCTGGCCCAACTCTTCCTTGATCACTTCTCTATCAACATCACCAAAAAGGTCTCAATCATAGACCTCTATTCTATCTAGCAGTTTGAGGACGAATCCATAGCCGATTTCATTGCTCGCTGGAGATGCCTCATCAATCAGCTCTCCTTTTCCTTACCCCAACCTGAACTTATCAAACTTTTCTCTCAAGCTTGTGCCAAGCATATTTCCTCCACCTTACAGGTTCAGACTTTCCACACCTTTAACGAAGCCTTCACGATGGCCCGCAAGCTTGAATTACATGCCATCAAGGAGAACAAAGTCAAGTTACGGAGTAAGAACCCCAACTCTAAGACCAATGACTCCTCTTATTCTAAACCTTCTTCATCTAATCCTAAGTCTAAGGCATCAACAAATGTTGTAGTCATTAGATCTTCATCCTCTTTGCCTTTAACTAACTAGCCTGAGCCATCCACGTCCCAAAGCATCACCCACCAATTCTAGCAGAGATACGTACAATGATAGTATACTCCACTTAGAGAGTCATACATGTCTGTGCTGGAAAAACTTGTCAAACAGGGGGTTCTCAATCTCCCCCAAATCTAACCGCCTCCACAATTTGATCCCTCACGTGCCATCCCTGTGTGGTATAGGGAAAATTATTTCTGTAACTACCACCATGTTAAAGGCCATGACACGGGAAATTACAAGACCCTTAAAAATATCATCCAAGACATGCTTGAAAAGGGTGACCTCATCCTTGACAATCCCAATGTGCCACCTAATCAAGGCATTGACATCTTAAGCAACCATTCCCAAATCATCCACCAACCCAAAACAATGTCCAGACCATGACTGATGACATTCACAAACATAATATATGAACAGTCAATACGGTCTCGCCCTTCATCCCTGACCAACCTCTCTCACCAACTCAAGAGGTTAGTCCATCCATTAGTCCATCACATGTGGATGAACCTCCTTCTCTGGTTAGTTCTCCGTCAACCTCTCTTATATTGGAGGATGCCTCAACCTTACCAGCACCACCAGTCTCACCATCCTCCTTCTTACTACCTATGGAGAACCCAACCCTTCCTACTCCTCAACTGCAAGTGGAGGGTGCAATCATTCCTGCCCTTTACCCTCTTGAGGAGCCTCATTCTCTAGTTTCTTCTCCACCCAAGGAAGAACTAGCCTCTCCTTCATCTCCAACCAAAGACGAACCTGTCATAGCTTCATCATGCCTTGGGACTGAGACTAGAACACCTTCGGCCACGCAACCGTCAACATCTTCCCAAGGACCCAAATCTCATCCAACATCTTCTCAGCCATTTTCTCGACTAGTGGAGAAAATCAGACTTCTCCCTTCAAGGAAAGTGGAGCATCAGGTATTGTAGGAGCATCTCAAAGCTCTTCAAAATTCCCATGCCCTCTCATCTCATGCTGTTAATCCTCCCATGGTAAAATCTCCCAAGACTCTCAACAAAAACTAGGCTTCCACTTCTAGACTTTCTAAACCTCAACCAACCGCATCAAAACCAAAACTCACACCTACCCCATCAAAGCCAACCAAGCCACTCAGTGTTCGCCCTGTCCTTAACCTCACTCACCCGCAAGTGAAGGTGGACTTAGACCAAACCTCGACCAATAGTAGTCTTCAACCCAAATCAAAGAAGACTACTAAACCATAGAGGAGAACTCCCCCTCCCTCGTCACCATTGCCCTCCATTTTGGGCCCCCATCCTTCGACCCTGACCAAAGTCCTCCCCATTCCAACTTCTAATCAAAACCAGTGGCCTCCGTTGCTACCTCTACCTATCTCTAGCCTACCCTCTCCCAAAAATATGGTACTCCTCATGAAGAAAGAACCATCTCCACCTGTCGCAACACCATCAACTCAAAAGGTGGTACGAAAGCCTCCTCCAACTTTGCCCAAGCAAAAGTCACTAGCATCGCACACATCAACGAGCACAGACCCTTTAGTTGGATCATACTCTTTGATATTGCACTAACTTTTGCAAACCTCTAGCATAACCCTTCTGCCCATCAGGCCCTTCCAACCTCTCAAGTCTAGGCCCTCTTAGTTCGATGATACAAAGATTTGCCTATATCATCATATGCCAAGACATGATACTGAGACTTGTTGTGCCCTCAAGGCTGTCATTCGCCGCTACATGGAGAAAGACACTCTCCTTCTTGAGGACACTATCGACTGACCCCCAACACCTTCCCACATCCCTCCAACCTCTTTAACCACATCAACATCCCATCAGCAGGCCATGACCCCTCCATCTCCTTCACCCCCTATCTCCAAAATCAATGCCATCCACATAAACACTAGGTCACAAAAGGACAAGGCAAAATAAAAAGCCACCATTCCTTGGACCTATCCTTCCGTCAAGCCACCTCAACTACCAAAGCCTAAAATTTCTATTCTTGGCACATCTCAACCCTCTTCTTCTTCCTTTTCAGGGGTGATTCATGACTCCATGTTAAAATAGCTTCACCAGATGCCCATGAAAATGTCCCTTTATGACCTTATCCAAACCTCACCTCAGCATTGTCAAGCCCTCAACAAAGCCCTATAGGCAGTGGAGGTCTAACCCGAGGACCCCCAACCACTCACTGCCCTTGTCCACTCTTTGTCTCCTATTTCCTCCATCACATTCAGCGACTCTGAGATTCCTACATCTAACACGGAAGATCAGGATGCTGCCCTCTTCATCACTACTTATGTTGATCAAACATGCATTAAGCACATTATGATTGATGGAGGTGCCAGCATCAACATTATCTCCACCCATGCCTTTGATCAATTGGCTCTTCCCAAGAATTGCGTATCCAAAACCGATGCAATCTTGCACTCCTTCAATGACACCACCACCAAAACCATTGGCACCGTCATCCTTCACATCCACATTGGCCCATGCACAGTCTCGGAGCTCTTCTATATCATCGAAGGAGAGTTTTAATATAACATGTTGTTGGGCTGACCCTGGATCCATGCCATGGCTTGTGTTCCCTCCACCCTACACCGTTGTGTGAAATTTGAGCACGACGGGTAAGTCCACACCATTCCTGCTGACCCATCACCTTTTAAAACTTGTAACACCACCTACCATCCAAATGACATCCTCATTCCTATCAAGCCATCAACCTTGGCACCGCCTCCATCTGTGGAAATTTTGACCAGTTTGCAACCAGCGGTCGCCCTCACCCCACCTCTTCAAGTGACAACCAAAGACCCCATGGAAGACATCTTCTAATGAATTTCTCTTGGGGAATATCACTTGCTAACCTTAGACATGATCCAAACTCCACAAGAGTATGGATGCCTTCACCACATCCCTAGTTATGACCATCAAATTGGGATGGTCGTGCCTTATGGTACTCCTCACCTCCGAACCAACCTCATCTATGGGGGGCTCAATCAAGCTCCTACTGATGGCAACCCTCTCTCTTCACCCCAACCATTCACATTAGACTTCTCGTTTCTTAGCAACCCCACCTTTGCACACACTTACCTTTACAGGTGTGCATGGAAGGGTTTTGGTTTCAGACGCTATGAGCAGGGCTCCCATCAGCCCATCAAGCCACTCAACGATGACAATGCCAAGAAATGGTATGGCCTAGGATACCATGACCCCACTCAGGCCTTTGTAGACCTCTGTCCTGAGCCAACCATTGACCAATCTCCTCTAGGCTCACCCATTCCTCCTCCTTCACCTACGGAGTCGATGGTTTCCATCCCTCCTAGTTCTTTTCCCATAAACACCATCCGTCTGAGAACCCCTAAACTATCAGCTAAATGGGGTGTCCAGGTCTCTCCCTCTAATTTTTCCCAATATGATAGAGGATGAGTCGGCAACCATTCACACTGTTCACTGCATAGACGATGATGCCATTCTTTCTTACATGGGTGTCGATGACTCTTTCATCTAGCGCTCCCTCCCTTTTGAGACCCAGGTTATGTTAAATGAATCAACCATTGACATCAACCTCCCTTCTTCTGATGTTCCTCACATCTTAAAGATTGGCCAATCTTTAGATGCTCAGGAGCAACTTGACTACACCAAATTCCTCTCAAACCATAGTAAGGCCTTTGCCTGGACCTACAGTGACATGCTTGGCATCGACCCCGCCATTGCTACCCATAACATCATCACCAAACCAAAGGCTAAGCCTGTCAGGAAAAAGCTTTGAAAGATACATCCTCATGTTGCATTCCTTGTCAAAGAGGAGCTTCAGTGCCTTCTTTCTGTCTCCTTCATCCAACCCATTGATTATCTATAGCGGGTCTCTAACATCATCCCTGTCACCAAGGTGACTGGGGGGATCTGAATCTGTACAGACTATCATGACCTGAACCTAGCCTGTCCCAAGGATGACTTTTCTCTTCCCAACATTGACCAACTTGTTGATCTCATGCTCGGTCATGAGATGCTATCTCTCATGGATAGGTTTTCAGGATACAACCAGATCCTGATTGCACTGAAAGATCAGTACAAGACTACCTTCATCACCCCATGGGGAACTTTCTACTATCGGGCCATGCCTTTTGGCTTGAAGAACGTAGGCACCACTTATCAGCATGCCATGACTTACATTTTCCATGATCTCCTCCATAAAATCATAGAGGACTATGTGGATGACTTGCTTGGCAAGTCCAAGCTTCGTCATGACCATTTGACCATCCTCAAGATCATCTTCTCTTGCCTTCTTCAATATAATGTCTACCTTAACCCCAAGAAATGTGTCTTTGGGTTCCTCTCAGGCAAGCTTCACGGCTTCATCATTTCCTTCCGTGGCATTGAGATAGATCCTACCAAGATCCGTGCTATCCTCAAGATGCCACCTCTAACCAATCTCAAGTAGCTTCACAGTCTCCAAGGGAAGCTCCAGTCCATTCGCTATTTCATCTCATAGCTTTCTGACCGCTGCCAACCTTTTCATCATCTCCTTAAGAAGGACGTCTCCTTTAAGTGGGATAAGGACTACCAAGAGGCTTTTTAAGCCCTCAAATGCTACTTGGTCTCTCCACCAATCCTCATTCCACCTAAAGACGACCAACCCTTCTACCTTTACATCTCAGCAACCAACCATTCATTAGGTGCCATGATCGCACACCGAGATGAACATCACCATGCAGCAAGCAGTCTACTATATTAGCCAAACGCTGGTCGACTATGAAACTTGGTATACTCATACCGAGAAACTATGTTTGGCATTAGTCTTTGTCACTACTAAGCTCCACCATCTTCTCAATCACAAGACCTTTGTCATCACTCACACTGACCCTCTTAAATACATGCACTCCAAGCCAATATCAAAATCAGTGTATGGCTCGGTGGCTCATGCTGCTTGTTGAGTTTGATTTTGAGTTCATCTAGCAGAAATCCATCAAGGGGCAAACCATCGCTGACCAACTAGCAGATGCCCCTCTTCCAGACAATCAACCTTCTCAATGCAAGTTTCTTGATGAATCTATTGTTGCACTTTCCATCGACGATCCGTCTATCAAATGACCATGTTCTTTGACGGCTCCAAATGTCAACTCGATGGGGGTGTGGGAGTCATTCTCATCCCACTTGAAGGTGAGCCCATGCCTCTATCTTTCAAGCTCGACTTTGATTATACCAATAATATGGTTGAATATGAAGCCTTAATTTTGGGACTTCAAACTACCCTTTCTCTCAGCATCAAGACCATCAACATCTTTCGCAACTCACAACTTGTCGTCAATCAAATCAATGGTTCATACCTCTGTAAAAATGAAATTTTGCAAAGGTACAAAAACTGTGTTGACACTCTTCTAGCCTCTTTTGACCATTACCTCTTGCAGACTGTTCCTCGATCCACAAACATGTTTGCTGACACCATGGCTTCTCTCACCTCGCATATTCCATCTTCATCATCTTCATCAAAAAATTTTGTCACGGTGCATCATGTGTCGTTGCCTTCATACATTTCTCCTAACATTAACCATGTCAACACCATAGACTCTAGTCCATGAGATGATTGGTATAACCAACTTATGGACTACTTATCTCATTTTATCATCCCTCTAGATCTCTCTAGCAATGCACAGCGGGCTTTCATCAAATGCACAACTCACTATACCATGCTAGGGGGTCTTCTCTATAAGCAAGGCTTTGATAGCCTCCTTCTTCACTATCTAACCTCCAATAAAGCCTCTCATGCCATTAAACAAGTCCACGATCAGATTTGTGGTAAACACTTCAGTGGAAACTCAATTGCCAAATGCCTTCGTCTGGACTATTATTGGCCCACCCTTCATCAAGACTATAGCAACTATGTCTAGCATTGCATCAAGTGTCTGTAGCACTCTAACTTGCTTCATCTCCCCAGCCATGCCTTACAAGTCACTCAGGATTTCTAGCCTTTTTCTCAGTGGGGCTTAGATCTCATCGATGAGATTAACCCTCACTCGTCGCTTCGTCATCAATCCATTATCACCACCACCGAGTATTTTACTAAATGGGTGGAAGCCATTCCTCTTATCTCCACAAAAGCTGACAAGATTGTTGACTTCATCAGCACCCACATCATCTATCATTTTGGTGTTCCTCACAAAATCATCACCGATAATGGCAAGTCCTTCAAAAATAGGACCATCTAAAAACTCTGTGACTCATTTGGCATCAAGCTCAGTTTCTCTTCGCCTTACTACCGACAAGAAAATGGGTAGGCCGAGGCTTCCAATAAAATTCTAACTAAAATTCTCATGAAGATGGTCAACGACACAGGAAGGGACTGGCACATTCATGTTCCCTTCGCTTTGTGGGCCTACCGTACTAGCATTTGAACCTCTACAAGTGCTACTCCTTTCTCTTTAGTGTACAAAACAGAGGTTGTCCTACCTCTCAAAGTATAGATCCCATCTCTCCACATCTCTCTACATGACATTCTCTCCAACGATGACTTTCATCAAGATCGCTTAGCTCAACTTGAGTTACTTGACGAACATCATCTCACTGCCCTCAACCATCTCCATGTCTATCAAAATCACATCAAGCGAGCCTATGACAAAAATATGTGAGAAAGAGATTTAAACATTGGAGACCTCATCCTCAAAGAAAACCAACATGTCACCAATATGGAGCAAAGTAAATGAGGCAAATTCGCCCCTAATTGGCTCAGACCTTTCATCATCACGCACAAGTATGGGTCAGGGACTTATCGTCTGTCTTCTCTCGATGGATGGTCAGAACCTGAGCTTTTTAATGCCTTGCATCTATGACCATTCTACTGTTAGTCAAGTACTCGTCCACTTGACATTTAACTTGAGCTCGTCCCTTGAGCAATCCCCATCCTCCTAATCCTCATTCCTTTCAACCCTATTCCCCTAAACAAATCCTCTATAACCCTTTTATGACGCATGGATGCTTTGTCCTAATAAAAAGGGAGCCCTTGAACTTTTATAGTCTTGTCCATGACTCCAAATTCTATCAAAAAATAAAAATAAAAAATTGAGATGTCAAAAAATCCAAGGTCACCCAATCAAATCAAAAATCAGACTGCTTCCTCAAAGGACAACTATACTATCATTGCTGTAGCTAATAGACTACTCCCTCGAAGGACAGCTATTCAAACTTATATAAAGCAAAAATATAGACCACTCCCTTGAAGGATGGTTGTGATTAAATCTTGCTACAAACAACACTTTCTTAGAAGCTTCCCACATCGATCAGCTTCACAAATGACCACAAAGCAAAATGACATCTCTATGTAGACTTCCTGCATTGATCAGTCTACACAAAAAAAAAAAAATGGGTCATGGACTCGGCTTGTAGTTGTCTTAGGGTCTCTTATAAAAAGGGGCAAGGTTATCCCTACTCTTAAAATGGGTTACCCTATCCTCCTCCTATCATAACACCTGCTCAAGGGACTTTGAGCTCACTTTAATGTCAAAGTGATTCGATTATCATTCTAACATAACCATGATCAACGATGCAATGCATGAATGGGGCTCTTTGTCCTAACAACCCCTATCTATGCTATCATTCTGGTCCTTGTCAATGAAAGGGTGATTATGCTTTTTGCTTTCTGCTTACATTTTGGTCACATTCAAACTTCATCATTTGTCAAACCAACTCAACCCAATTTCTTTTCAGAGCACTCACATAGCCTATTCACACTAGTTTCTATGGACACCAATACACATCGAGACTATGGACTACACAATTTATGTTAAGCATAAACCAATAGTTGCTGAAGCATAAATAGACCTCAATTCATTTTTAGCATACATCCATCATGAATATGGAAAATTGCTAGGGATGAAAGACCCTTCAACCAATGTTACAACATACACCATTTGGAAAGGGTTGTAACATCTTTTTCTCCTCATCATTTCGACACATGACCAAACCAATCATTGACCAATCTTCTCAACTAGTCTGAACTACATTGGTTTGAGGCCCTAAGACTGGGGCTATTTAGGCAGCACTTAGATGACACGATGTCTTTTGGAGTTAGCTAGACCACCTCTGTTTGTTTGTCTCTCTGATGGACAAACCTTCTTTTCTTTGACCATGACCTTTACCTTGACCTCAACCACAAGCAATCAATCACTTCGACCCTCTTCCTCCCTCTTTGGGAGAACTACATTGGCTTGAGGCCCTTAGGATAAGGGCTATGTAGGTAGCACTCAGTTAACATGGGGGCTTCTAGGGTTAGCTCGGCCATCCTCTTCGTCACTTTCTTCCATCCCATTCTCTCGTCACCTATCAATCACATCACAACTAATCACATATTCCCATAATCGTTAGCATAATCATTTTCATCAATCGTAACCATTCATCATAACCAACATCCATCATCATCTAATCTAACTATCATAACCATTCACATCATTAACATTAATCATTTACATCTATATCATTAATCATAATCATGCATTCATCATCATATAATCACAACAATGTCAGCATCATAATCCTAAACATCATATCAAAACATGCATCAAATCAAAATAACATAACACATCCATAACAACATCCATAACTCATGTCAATGCTCAAAATTATCATCATATATATCTCAAAGTTTTATACAATCACACAATCTGTACCTCTCTCCCTCTCAAAAAAAATCAAGTACATCTCACATCATCGGCTCATAGGCCGGTATATACATAGCATCAAAATCTGCCCTCAAGGCTGTGCCTGTGGTGGTGGTGGCGGTGGCCGGGAAGACACTGTATCCCCTCCCCCCTCGATTTCTGCCTAAAACAATGAAACATTCCAAAAACTAAATCAAAACAAAAATAATCAAATAGGGTTCAGAGACCCTCCTACCTCATCCCAACACCACCAGCTTAGTGGCACAATGGGTTCCATTGGTGGTGGACCTCCCATGGGTCCTCTACTCCCCTCTGCCATCTCTTCTGTGCCAATGACTCTGCATGCTCCTATTAGCCCACATGCATCCCTACAGCATCCAATCGACTCCCCCTCTCCACCAATGTTCCTCTGCCATCTCACATCGCTCCTCAGTCTGCTTTGTGTCACTTTCACTCACTTAGCTCCAGAGCCTCTTTTCTCTCCACTCAACAAGTAGCAAATGACTTTTGGTGGGCCGCTAATCCAGTTTTGTTAGATTTGGCAAGCTGCTGATGTCAGCATATTTCTATCGACGTCTATCCTTTTTGGCCACCGATGTCAACACATTTTAGCCCTCTAATTTTTCTTCATTGCCCCAAAATCTTCCCTCAAATCAGTCAGCTTTCCTTGCAGAAGTCATCTTAGCCCCCTGGGGCACACTTGAGATCACTTTTGCCTCCGTCCCTCGATCACCAGACCTTGGAGATCATGACCATCTCCTCTGACTCTGACCACTTCCAAGACAAATGTTGCCTTGGTTGTTTTTACATGTATGTTACCTCATGAATGGTTAGCAAAATTATGCACAGACTATTTATGACCTTCACAAGTATAGGATCGCAAGCCAGTTGATCCACACTACTTGTGGCATTTTCATGTTTCTAGGAGCACTTCCTGAGCCTGGGATACCTAGAACACAACAACCATTGGAGCTTCAGCTTAGATTGAATAACTTGATTAGCTACGACCAAATGTTGGGGCCCAGTTATTTCAATTTTGGCACTCTTCGACCTTGACCTGTGATAATTTGACCTATCCATCTCGTGGTGTGGTACACATGCAATCTCACCCTTTGTAGCGTTCACACTAGATCCTCACCCTCTCTATCCATCTCTCTGTCAAATCGGCACTCAATCATCAGGTTCTCTTCCCTCGAATCTCACTTTGAGGGGGGAACACCTCATCCCATACATGGGGAAACCAACTCCTATTTTTGTCTTACAATTCATCAAGAACAACCAACAAGACAAAAATGGGCAAATGTAGACACTGAAATCGTGTCTACCCCTAGGTCATCTTTCACCCTTGGCCCCCCCTTGGCCCATGCCCTAACCCTTGTCCTAGCCCCCTCCATTTATCAAATTAAAATAATTAAATATTTGGCCCTCTTCCACCTCACCCATGCCACCTTGGATCCCCTCCTTGGATCCCCCCACCTCTCTCCTAGCCTTTATTGCCCAAATATCCCCCTTATCCTTCCTCTTGTGTCCATTTATGCCTCTCTCGACCATTTTCCCATGGCCCCTTGACCTGGTAGCATGCAAGAATAGACAGAGGCTAATTTTAGCCTCTGTCCCCATTCTTCAGCCACCGACGTCAGTCATTATGCGGCCGACGTCGGTGGTTCTACCGGCATCGATAGCCTTCAAAACCATTTTCTACAACTATTCTCCCCCCAGTGAATGTGAAGTTTTGTTGGCACTTGGCACTCTATTTTCCCTTTCTCCTCCCCTCGTACAATAATAACAGCAGCTACAGGTATCTTGCAAAGACAGTTCCAGGCTCTTGGTACTTGTAGGACCTTCAACAACTCCAACAATAGGTTTCTCCATTTTTCCTTCAGCAAGTAAGAGGTAAGATTTCCCTTGTTTTTATTTCATTTCTTATCTGCATTTATCTATCTATCTAGGACACTATCCACAACTCAACCTATCTGTCCCTAAGAGGCTGAAAAGCCTTCTCAAACCCCTGTCTCCTGTTCATCTTCCTTTTGCCTTGTCATCCATCCAGCCCATTCCCAGACAACATTCTCAGTCCCTCAGACTCTAAAACAAGTCCCTTAGACCTCCACTTAATCTCTCTGACCCCTAAACGAACTCCCTGACCCCCAGACAAAGCCTCAGACCACCCTACAAACTAGAAACAAGCCCTATAACCCATCCCTAGCCATTATCTAGACCATCCTCGACCATTAACCCTATCAACGCCGACAGCGTAACCGACGTCGGCAACCTTCCTTGACTGATGCTGGTAATACCACCGATGTCGACAACTATGCAAAAGCAGATTGCTTCTAAATAGGTATGCATTTGCTTTTAGTACTTTCTTTTCTGTCTTTTATCATTTCTCATTTTTGTTTCTTCTTATATTCTATTTTTTGATAGTGGACTGTCATCCTCCGAGAAGCCTTTGCACTTCTAGGACCAAGCCTTCGCTTGGTAGTCCACCCTTTTGTCATCTAACATTTTTTGTGTTTTAGTGTCTTTCCCTTTTAGGTGTCATCCTCCATAACCAAAGAGGAGTTCCTGCTATCATCTGAATCTGGTGTGCAAGTCTACAATCCAGGTACGTATAAACCCTCATCCTTTCTCCTTAGTTTCTCATCTTTCCTTTCTTGAATGTAAAAATCAAAATATCATATAAAAACAAGCGTATAATTCTCTGGCTTTGGTACCCTTCCACAATAGGTTTTTTCCTACAAAGACCACTATAAAAGTACTTACAATAAAAGAAGTGATTGATGTAGACCTCTCAGTTGCTAGGCTAGTAGGTAAAACTGATGACCTTTTGAGTTTTCTTAAGGAAAAATTTAGTGACGATGAAACTTATCATAACAAATTGACACAAAGGTTTAAATTATATGTTCAATCAAGGAAGCAACAAGAATATTTAAAGGAAAGGCAAAGATTAAGATCACTTATCTAAAAGAGAAGACACTAACATGCATGAGACCACTGAGATGTTAATAGAATGCACATCACCCTCTATGGTATATGTTGTATAATTAGAGGAAAGGTAGCTCAGATTCAAATATTATAGGATATAGAGTGATCTATCCTACATGGTATGTGATCCTAAGTCATTCTTTGAAGTCTATAGGCATACTGACCCTACTTTTCAAGCACAATTGAGTTAGTTTTACATGCATCAATATGTTGTGCCACATGATACAAATTGGAATCCCAATATATACATAAAGGATGTCCAATTAAATTCCTTTACCTCATATGTAATTAATGAAATAAGAATAAAAAAATAAGTTGAGGACTATCAAGAGAAATAAAAAGAGGCTAACCTAATGGTTAAGGGTGAATCTATTGATTCAGAAGCTATAATAAATGAATGGATCACTTTTATGAATGTATGTACTCCAAAATCATGGGTAATAAATAAATAAGTAAATGTTTAGAACCACTACTTGATCCTCATAGAGGGAGTTGGAAAAAAATTTCTTATTTCCTATTTTCATAGATGGGTAGAGATTTTAGATGCCCTAAAAATAAAAGAGCCTTATTCCTGCTAGAATCATAAACAGGCATTACACAGAGTATATATGTACATTGATCTTGTCAGAAAAAGAAGGATAAGCTAGTTTGGGTTAATGTTTCATCTACCCATGTTTCGGTTCCTGATTCCTAATTGGGAGGGAAAAGTTTCAACTAACAAAGAATTTGAAAAGAAAAAGTGGAAAAGCATAGATGATGCTGAAGGATTTTATACCTTTGACAAGATGGGTTGTATTAAGCCCTTAGATTTTTGGAAATAATGTGGACTCAAAATACAAAGAAATTTATCTCAAATACAAGCAATAAGTTAATTAGGGGGTGTGATGAGGCCACTAATTATTCTATTTATAGGCTTATCCATACCCAGTTATATATATATATATATATATATATATATATATATATATATATATATATATATTGCCTATATGAATTCCTAGAAGTATCCATGACTTATCTAAATAAATGAATGAATTAATGATTATATGTGTGCATTAATATATACATTTTGTGTTATGGATTAATGATGCTTTTTATTTGATTAGATTATAATTGTGTAACCTTATTTAATAGGCATTTGAAGGGTAGAATAAGAATACAATAATCTTGCTTGGTCACAACACTTATAGAGAAGCTTGTAGTAAAAGGGGCTTCTAGCCCATAGAAATTGCCAAGCTACATGATTTCCACCTATAAGTTATCAATAGAAATTTTAGGGTTTCACCTATAGGTTACCTGTAGCAACATCCAAATTGAAGGATTTCCACCTATAGGTTTCCCATAGAAACTGTAGGCTTACACCTATAGGAGCCCGCATCCACTACACATAATAAACCATTGCTATGATAATAAGTAATTAGATTTTAAGGACACATATAACTATCTTAGAGACAAAGTAAATGATTGAAGAAGATCCTCCATAATAGATATATAGACCTCTCACATGAATTAAAACTTGGATATGTTATCAAAGGATGAATAAGACAAGGACAATGGAAAGGAGAAAAAGAAGCAAAATAACAAAGCAACATATATATATATATATATATATATATATATATATATATATATATATATATATATATATATATAACCTAGTTAGGCCTAAAAATAAATAACTTTAAGTTATTAACCACTCAAAGGTTGATTGGGTTAGTTTCTAAGTATTTTTACCTTTCCTGGTTTAGTGTTTTTGGTTGGAATTAATAAACTACCTTATATATTTAATTGTAGATCCTAGATTAGATTAAGGAGGATGAAATTGTAGAAAGTAAGTGCATTATGATTTTTGGAATATTTTAATCTACTATAGAAAATTTTAATTACTATAGATCTGAGTAATTAAAAGGTTGATTCTATAAGAGTATTTTGTAAGTATCTTAGAGAAGGATTAAAACTCTACTTTGAATGAAGAGGGTCCCCTCAGAAGGAGTTGCAGTGAAGATCTTGACCCTTCTTAGATTAAAGTGTGTTGTGTGAATTGATTTCATTACTAGTTTGATTATATGAAGTGTGATACATGTGTGACTCATAAGTGTGAAGAATTTTTTTCATTCTATTATAATAATTTCCTTGTATATATATATGGTGAAATCAATAATGCATATATAGTGTTGACGTCCTTGAAAATCCTACATACCCTAAGTTGAAAATTAATGTTAAGCATATTTAAAAATCTAATATTAACTAGGTAACAAGTTTGACCAATATTAGTATGAAAAAAAATCAATAAAAAATACACTAATAAAACTAACTCCTCTAGCCTAAACAACCAAGAAGCAAGAGAACAATATAAGTAACTATGAAATGAAGACACAAAAAAAAAAAACCCCTTCAATGAGAGAAAGATTTTTATGTTGGACATGGATGGATGTGCTTGGTTATGTGATCAAATAATATTTAGCAATAATGCTCTTTGCATCATGTTTCCTTATCACCTTGGTAATGTTGGACTTGGGTTGGATTTGAGGTAGGAATTAATGAACATTTGTGCATTAAAATACTATATGACAAGAGCTTCTTTAAATTTATTTTATCATAATAAATTTACATAAAAGAATCTTCTGAACAATTGGTGAAACCTTTTATTTATACCCTTCTAAACTAACTCTAACCCAAGTGTAGTTAGGTTAGATTTAACCATGGTTAAGTTTAGATTAACCCTATTTGATAAGGATGGGACAAACAATTAATATTTGGGATAGAGATCCCATTTATTAAGTATGGCTCTCTAATTATTAATTTAAGGATTTAGAGAAGAAATTTTCAATTCTTTAACTTTGATGATGATGACATCATCATGGCCTCATTTTTATTAGAATTTCCTTTTTACTAAATTCATTTCCATTAATTGCATATGTAAATTTAGCTTAAAAATTTGTTTTGATTTGATTAGTTAATTCATTATGCTTAACATTTTTTCACTTTGAGAATTGCTTAAGTGCCCCACTTAATGGGTCCAAAGGCCAAATTGTCAATTTATTAGGTCACAAATTGACTAGAGATAAATCTATGAGAGGTTACTATTACATACAAGATAATACCTCAAATAGGGATGACTCAACATGATTATTATCTCTAATGTTTGATGTGCAAGTGAATTTGTAGCATTTAGTGATTCTTAAGATTAATTTGCACTGCTTGGTAAAAATCAATTGAAAGTCCAATTGGAATGTAGTTGTGGCCATAATGGGGTGTCTATAGTTTTCCCTTATTTACAAAGATGTTGCATGACACAATCATAGAAACATATTATCAAATAATGAAAAAGTCATTAATACCTTGGCTAATGTACCAAAAGGTGATGGATGAGCCTTGGATGTCCCCTCGATGGAGTGGGAAACAAATAAAGTCAGCAAACATTTCCTTAAAAAAATAAATAATATAGCCTAAAGGTAATATAGGTGAAAATATTGATTTTCCTAGATATAGTTATAATCATTTAAACAATGAGGTGCCCTAGTAGGGTACATGAAAAGAATGATTTGCCTAAAGGTGGTTATAATCATTGACATAATGAGATGCTATAGTAGGGAAAGTAAATGATAATGATTTGTCTAAAGGTGGTTATAATCATTAAGATTGTGAGGTAAAAATGTTTATTTTCCCATAGGAATTTATAATCATTAGCATTATAAAAACATACCTCAGTAGGGTATAGGAATGATAATTATTTTCCCAAAGGAGGTTATAATCATTAACATCATAAGAACTTGCCCTAGTAGGGTAGATGAGTGATAATGATTTTCCCTAAGGTAGATATAATCATTGACACCATGAAAAATGCCCCAGTAAGATAGATATGATTTTTAAAGGTCAACATGATGTCCCTCAATATGTAAAATTGATAAATGAGGCTTACACACTAGATCTTTACTCACAAAGTAAGAGGAAGTTGTCACAAAAGATAAACATGAATTTGAGATGCTAGTATGGAGATTTATGTCCTAACTAGCAAGGATTATTATTCATTTGTGATTTAATTACTCTGTAGGTGGGTAGTATTAGGGTAATTTGGGAATTTTTTAAGTGTGAACAATGTGAAGTAATGTGCCACCATTTCTTGTATGCTTCACCTAAATAATTTTTGTTGTAGCTTAGGATATTATGTATAATAGTTATAGAAACTATAATAACAATATGTATCCAAAACATGGGAAACTTAGTTTGAATACAAGTATAAATCTCTTAGGCATAATATATAAATAATCAAATAATAAATAAATATACTACATAAATTAAGTTGAGAAACATACAATAATTCACAACTCAAGTACAAGATATGGATAATTAAGATTCAAATGTAAATAACGTGTACGAATCCTACAAAAACTAAGAAATAAAGAGGGAAAGAGGGAAAATAAAAATAAAACTAATAAACAAAATAATAAATAATAAATAAACACACACCAAAACACCAATAAATAAACATTACCACAAACAAATAAACCCACACAAAGAAAAGAGATAAACAATCTAAAGGAAAGAAAAATGAAATAAATAAACTTTTCTAAACAAACAAGGGCAAAAGACAACTAATGATTAATCATAATATTAGTACAAATATAATACAAATTATTTGTCCATGTGTAATAGAGGTGTTACTCTTGGCAACATGGTGACCCCAAAGTTAGGTAGCAATGATTCAGGTATAACAACACAAGAATCATTAGCACAAGGTTGCCCCTAAGATATAGGGAAATAATGACAAAAAAAAGACAACAAATATTTCCCCTAGGCTATAGGAAATAATGAAACAAGCAAACAAAATGGGGGGGAATAGAAGAAAGGAAGGGGTAGCTGAGTTGACTCTAGATGTACTAGGCAAGTAGACACTACCTACATAGTTACATGGACACAAAATCCAACATGAACTTTAGGCCAAATATAATTCTTCCAGGATGTAGGATAGAATAAAATGATGATGATAAAATGTGATTTATTTGTAGAGGAAAATGGTAATGTTCTCATAAAATGATGAGTGTGCATAAAAAGAGAGGGATGACATTGATAATCATGAAATCATCAACACAAATAAATCATGTGAGTGCAAGAGTATGGTTTACGCTAAAACCACACTAAAAGGCAAAAGATGAGTTTACATGAATGAACTAGATTGGTAATTCATAGTATCTACTACATTTAAGGATGATAATGATAATAATCTCACATAATAGAGAGATCATAGATGGAGACAACTATAGAAAGGAATGATCCAAGAGAATTTTAAAGAAAATGAATCACCAAAATTGGCCAAGTCAAATCCAAATACACTAGGAAAGTGGACGTTGCTTACATAGTTCCATGGACATAATGTCTTATGTGAAATTAAAGATAAATGTATTTTTTCCATAAATTGGATGAAATGCATTCATAAAATAGAATAGGAAAATGAAAATGGGCATGATAAAATCTATGTTAACTAAAGTGACTAAGATATGCATGTCTTAAGTGATAAGGATATAATCTAAAGGGTTTTCCATACATCCATGATTTTGTATTTTTAGGAATCTCAACACAATGTATAATTATGAGACACAAAATGGGTAAACTCATAAAATGACAAAAGTGTGGATTAAAGATGCTCACAAAATTGTGAGAGTGTTCAAAACTTATATTGATCATAAAATGGTGAGAGCATGGTAAAGGGGTGACTGAACTAACCTCAACATGAAATGAGCATTACCCACATAGTCCTATAGGAACGTAAGTCACTTTAGTTATACCCTACATTAGAGGAGTCTAACTAGGTAGCAACAAGTTCATGAATTAGGTAAATGGCATAATATAAAACAATGATGGCAAGGTGATGCAATAATGCATGGTATAGGTGTTGATCCTAATATTTCCATAGGTGTTTATAATTAGGAAAAAACATCATGGGAAAATGATACTAATTTTACCAATTATAATGTCGTTATAATTAGGAAACAATAGCATGGGTCAATGATACTAATTTTACCAAAGGTGGTTAGAATTAGTAGCACTAAAAATGAGATAGAATTTGACAATAATGAAGAATGTAATTGCCAAACCACTATCATATTGATCCTAGATACTACCTATTTATGAAATACTAAATCAACTACTGAAGCTCATGTAAATCCATACTTTAAAGGTGCCCAAAGAATTAATGGATAAGAATGAAGGTCAAAAGGGTGGGAAGGGAGAGTAAAATAACTTTGGTCAATAGGAAAGGTATATAATGAACAATATATAGTATGATACAAGGAAGGTGACATTATGGTATATTTTAAATAATCCTTATATAAAATAATTTGGGTACCTCAAGTGAAATAATGTTTGAGATGTATTATGTTCATAGGCTCATCAAGTTCATATTCATCTAGTGCAACTAACATGTAAACTTCAAAGCCATAATTACCAAAAAAGACATAAGGGCCTATTCAATTAGGCTTGAACTTACCTTTATTTTTTTCTTGGTTGTGGTGTTATTTTGGATCTATTTAAGGAAAAAAAAACCAAGATTGAAATCTCTATGCTTGATACACTAGTTAAATAGACCATGTAGTTGGTTCTGATATGTTTGAAGGTTATTCATGTAGCCATGCTTTTTCAATCTATTAACTCTAGCTCTTGTAAATGAGATACTCTATAATCCTCATCATCCAAGATATTCCTCAATGCGATACATAGATAAGATAACTTGACCTCGATGGGAAGAATGGCATCAATGCCATAAATAAGTGAATATGGTGTGGCTCATATAGGAGTACAATAAGCTAAGAGGTCACATAAGATCTGCAAGTTCCAATCATGACTAGTATCATTGAAAATATTCTTAATAATATTGAAAATGGTCTTGTTATATGCCTTTGCTTGGCCATTACCTTATGAGTAATATACAGTTGAAAGGTGTTGGGTGATGTTAAACTTCGAATAGAGTGATTTGACTCCTTGTTATTAAATGATTTGCCATTATCAAATATAGTATTGGATGGGATACCATAGTGGAAAATGATATGGTGGAAGATGAATTTTGAAATCTATTTTCTAGTCATGTGAGGGGTTTAACTTAAACCCACTTAGTGAAATACTCAATGGTAGTAAGTGTATGCTTATGACCATCTGAGGAGGTAGGGTTAATCTTCCCAACAAGATTGAGTCCCTAGGGTTAATATTCCCAATAAGGACTTGGTCATGAAGGTAATTATATAATTTTGAATACCAAATAAAATGATGATCAATGAAATCATAGATCATTTCAATAGTCAAAGGTTTATGAGTAGGTGATAGAAGATGTTCAACGAAGGACTGATAGTATTTTTCCTTGTCTATTCTATGAATTAAAGAAATAATGGTAGCCATGGCATCAATTATCCTAGTATTAGCCCTTGGTTTGTGTTTAAATTTAATGTGGGCAATCTAATTCTTGAGAATGTCCACCATGGCCTTGTATGGTAATAACTTATCATCTTTGGTTTTAAACTATTTTGTAATCTAATTTATTATTAACTTAGAATCACCATGAACCATGAGATGTTTAATATTCCATTGTACTTATTAACAAATCCTAGATCTGAGTGCTTCATATTTAACTATATTATTAGTACAAAGGATGTTGATATGAAATTATTTAGGAATAAGCTCCCAAAATGATTTAATAAATAATAAGCCTACTAATCCATGATATGTGAATTACTCATCAAAATATATCTTCCAATGCTACTCCTTAGGATTTGTTTCTATGATGGTCATGATGGATGCATCTAGGAATACAAAAGTGAGTGGTTTAGTATTTGAAAGGGGAGATTCAATAAGCTAATTTGCAAGTACTTACCCCTTTATGTATTTATGATTGGAATATTCAATCTCAAAATCATGATCAATTTATCCATGCGGCCTTGTAAAGCTACTTTAGATAGTAGATACTTGAGTGGATTTACTTTGGCAATGACTATGGTCTTGTTGTTAAGCATGTAATGATGTAACTTCTAAGATGTAAAGACCATAACTAAACAATATTTTTCTATTAGTGTATAATTATGTTCATATGCGACCACTTTACAACTTCAATAGTACATGATATGTTCTTTTGCATCTCCATGATGTTGTGCTAAAAGTGCCCCTAAGACATTGTCAATGGTAGATATGTATAATATGAATGGCCTTTTAGGCATTGGTGGTAATAGAATAGGTGGATCAAAAAGATAGTCCTTCAAGCACTCAAAGTCTTTATAAAATTATTCATCCTAAAGAAATGTAACACCTTTCTTTAATAAATGAAAGGATAGTATTTATTAGCCAATTATAAAATGAAGCATCAGATAAACTAGATTTTACCCTGTAAACTATGGAAATACATCAAAGTAGGTGTTAAAATCTCAATAATGGCTTCTACCTTGGCAAGATAAAATTCAATGCCTCAACAAGAGACAATAAAGCCTAAAAATTTACATAAAATAACACCTAAGATGTACCTCTTAGGTTTAAGTTGAACCTTATACTCAAGAAGACTTTCAAATATCACTTATAGTATGGCTTGATGATCTATATGGGTCTTAAATTTACCCAATATGTTGTCAGCATATTATTTAGTAATATCATAAATAATCTCATGATATATATCTATCATAACAATTTAGTATGTTTCCCCAACATTCTTGTGGCCAAACAACATAACATGATATAAAAATATCCTATAAGGAGTCGTGAAAATTGTTTTATGTTAGAATTAAAGCATAATCTTGATTAGATTATATCATAATAAATCATCCATAAGGTAAATAATTTCATACCTAGATATGGATTCAACTATCATGTCGATATTAGGTAGAGGAAAGTCATCCTTAGGGTAGGTCTTGTTGATGTCTCTAAAATTAATACAGATTATGATCCCTTCTAGCTTTTTACTGATAGGCACAATGTTTGAGGTCCGTTATAAATAGTTGAATGGTCTGATGCATCTCAATTATAAGATTTTTTATAAATATTTCTTAACTAACATAGTAATATGAGGATGCATCTTACATAGTTTTTACTTAACATGTTTGGCATCAGGATATATAATAAGATGGTGTACAACCAAGGTGGGGTTTAAACCTAGAATTTCCAAATAGGCCCATGAAAATATGTCAAAAAAATCCCTTAAAAGGGATTTTAAAACTTCAAATTCCTTGTTAATGAGGGATGTGCCTAATTTTATCCACTTTGGCTCAAGAGTACCCTATTGATTTGGCTCGAACCTCTACCTACATATGCTTAGCTATCCATGATCCTATTAGCGATGGGATACTTTTTACTATGGTAGTAATCATCCAGTTTGTCATTTTATAACCAAGAATTATCATTGGTAAGTGGGTATTTCTCTTTTCTAGTGGTAGGTTTGAAAATAATAGGTGCTTGGCTATGAATCTTTCATTTTCCCTTCCATCACCATTCCATGAAAACTGTTTTAGCTTTGGACCTTAAATATGTCTTGGGATTATATGAAAGCTTGGATATGTGGAATGTATCATGGGTAAAATACTCTTTTGGACCATTATCTAAAATGATAAAATGATTAGACATTTCCATAAGAGGCATATGTGAAGATGAGATAAGGTTATCAAGCTATATACAATTGGCCTCTATAAATTCAATAATTATTTCTATCTTTATCATTCTTTGGTACCAGATCTAGACTAAAATGGTAATTATAACTTTCATATTCTACCTCCAAATGATTGTACTATTCATTTGTAATTATCTATGGATAGTCAATCCATCTCTGAGTTAGGATAGTTGATGCATCGATGCAATGTTGAATGGATTGCACAAATTTCATGTATCTATGGTCTTCCCAAAAGCAAAATGTATGACAAATCTAGGTCTAGCACATGATGAAGTGTATCATGGATCATAGGTCCACTGATTACTAGTATACTAATGGTTCATTGTGATTCTCATTCTTCATTATCATAGGCATTGATAGTAATAGTCTCTAGATAAAGGTCAGTGGTTGTATACCCTAGATACTTAATGAGATTTAGAGACATAATATTTAAGCGTAGTCCATTATCTATGAGGACACATTTAACTTTGCACCATGTGATGACAACTTCAATGTGTAATGGGTTATTATGGAGATGGCCAAGGGATGACATATAATTTTGGTTGAGGGTTAATTTTTGGCCTCAAGATATATGTCTAACCAAATATTGAATTTTATCAAGTTTAATGTCATTTGGAACTTAGGATTGACCTAGGATTTTTGTAAGGATTTTTTTTGGATGGTATATCTATGCGACAAATCCAAAATAGATATTTTTTCTAGTGTATTTTAGAGTTGTTATACGATTCCATAAGATTTTACTTAACAATGGGAATTAGTTTACTCATATCCATCATCGTAGGTTGGATTGGCTCATTGGTATGAGGTTGTGGGCATGATATGGTGAATTTAGACCATCGATTTATAATTGTGTAATCTAGATTAGATATAAGACTATTGTAACTAAAAAATTATGGATATGGGACATAAAGGATAATTCTTGATTGTTGATTCAGTTGGATATAATAATGAGGTAATGAAGAGTTATTTGCATAGGATCCTAAATTGGTAATACTTGGTTACTATTGAACTTAGCTATGTTCATAGGTTAAGGAAGGATTATAGGCATTGGTAGGTTGATTGGCATTGTTAGAAAGGGTCATAGTCTATTGGCACTTGATATAGGATTGATGGTAATGGTATATACATGATCTCTCACAATATGACCTACAAATTTATTGTAGTTATGTGAAATTACGTGGTAAGTCTGTTGGTTGTTGGAATAATTTTATCCTTAGTTCCTTCCATTTTATGGTTAATGTTATTATTTATATTGATGATACTATTGTTGTTATTGTTTTTAAGGTCCTTATTATTATTTTTTTATTGGCATTGTTATGCTATGAAAAAGGATTTTGGTAGATACCCAAGTTTTGATTAGAAGTAGATGATCTAATATTAAATTGAATCTCTCCATTTTACAACATATTTTGATTGAGGTGCTTCAATTATAGACAATGGAATATCTAATGTCCATGAACCTGATGGTATTCAAAAAAATAATGCTCTTTATATTAATATGGATAAGGTATATGCTCAAGAAAGTACTTTGGAATTGGCCAACTAATCATACTAGTCATGGTTATTATGAGAAACATTGCTTCAATAGGCTCACCAAGGTCACTAAGACTCTAGGATTAGGCCTTATTCTTTGAGGATGGGTTTGTAAAGGTGGTGATTTTAGCATTTGTGGAGGCTTTTTAGGATGAGGCATTAGTAGTGCTAGCTAGATAGGTCACATTTCTGAAATAAGCTAAATTGTGACATAGGATGAGTAGATGGTGTTTGTATTATTTGAAGATGATGAAACTTAGTTACTTTATTACCAAAAACATTCTTGTTATAGTTTTATGGCTTGGTTTTTTCATAATTATTAACTTTAGTGGGTTTAGATGCTTGTGATTGGAATTTACAATGGTTCTGACTTGGGCTTGGTTTTGGTTTTGGCTCTAATTTTAGTTTGAGGAAGACAAATTGATAATCCCCTTATTGATAAGGTCCTTTTCAATCTGTATGCATTTCTCAATGATTTATTTGAATGTGTGAGCACACTAGAGCTCTAAATGGTAAGATATTTTTCTATGAAAGTTTTTGGTAAACACATCACCAATTGTTTATATGGTAGATTATAGGAGAAGTGACTATCACACATTATCCATATCTATAAATAGATCGTAAAGCTATCACTAACATTTTTTTTGGCTTGATTCAAATATACTACTAAAATATCATGTTCAAAATTGTAGGATAATTTTTTTACAAATTTATTGACATATCATCAAAGTTAGATACTATGTTCTTTGGTAACTTAATAAACCATTTCAAATCCTATCAAGATAGAATCTGAGGAAAAATACTAAGTGGATAGATGTCACTATAAGACACTAGCTATCAAGTGACAAAAAACTTTTTTAGATGCTCCTTAGAGTCTCATTTACCCTTTACTTGTCAAATTTCAATGACTCATAACTTGAAGGAAATGATGTCTGAAGATAATCCATGTTAAATGGGTATGAACAAACATCATAAAATGTGAGCTTCTTGGTATGCTTTCCTATCCAAATAGATGAAATTATATCCTTCATATATTCAATTTCTTGGGCCATGAAAATGGATGGCACACTTGGTTGTGATTGTGGTTGGGTGGTTAAAGGTGGACTACCTTGATTGAGGTATAATGGAGGTATAGAGTATTATGAAACATTGGTTTGATGGACCAATATACTAAGAATATGCATTCATGAATTAGGATGATTTTATTGGTATTACATACATTGTTCGTAAATATTTTGATTTGGATTTAAAATATGGCCTTGGTTCTAAAGAAATTGAGGTTGTGATGGAAGTATGTGTCTTTGTGGAAGGTATTGTGCCTATTGAGTTTGAGTAGGGACTTGATCATGACTCGTTGAACTTGGTTGAATAAAGGGGACTTATTATTGACCAAGGCCCCATCTTTGAATATGTGGCACATGTTGAGAAGAAGGAAATTGTTGCCTAATAGGTACTTTTTGGATATTAGCACCTTTTTGTTAAACAAACACCAACTGGGAACTAGATGTTTTTCATTTATCATTGACTAATAGAAATACATTGTTGATTAAAAATGTCTATGATTGTTTAGCTACATTGTTCTATGACTATTGAGGTACATTCATCACTACTTGTTGAAGTGCAACATTTTCCCCTTATTGAGGTGGCATAGTGTTCTACCTCTATGGAAGTGGTAAATTTCTTTGTGCCTATGGACATGGAATATTACCCATCACCTATTGATGTGGGATAACATTTTTCACTAGTTGAGGTAAAACATTAGATGACACCTGATTACTTATCCCTTGTCATTATATTATTGAAGAAGTAGCTAGATGAGGAGTGGGAGTAACTTTCTATGGTTTGGAATTAGGAATTATTTCCCCTTGATATTATAAACCACTCATGGTATTATTAAGAGTCACTTGTTGTTGAGGTTTATTCTATGGTGAATTTAACCCATCTTAGCTTGAATTATAAGACACTTACATGTTATCCACTATATTTGGCACATGGTCCTAAGTAAAAGACACAATCACTTCTTTAATGAATGGGACATTAAACATGTCACTTGTTGAATTAATTTATGAAAATGGGTCCAAACCTAGATTATAAATACCTAATGAATCAATTTTCACTCCTATTAAAGGAGTTATCTCTATAAGTAGAGCATTCAATATGGCCATAACATTGAAATTACACACTAGATTAAGATAAGTCTGATATGATTTTTGAATTTACATAAATTGGTCTTTCTTGGGGTCCTTTATTTTTAAAATAATATTTGGATATTGGTTTGATATTTTCATGAGTGCATGTGGGTAAATATTAGAGGCTTATTTGATATTTTCGGTATAAGGTATATTTCTAGGTACTCTAACTAGACTAGGTAGGTTTTCGTGGGGGAAGTCTTCTGGAAACTTGGCCCTTACCTCTATAGTTTTAACCAAAACTCCATCCTTGTTCCCAATTAATTTATGATTGAACAATTATGGGTCATAAGTAGATGTAATGATAATGTATTAATGTTTTTGTTGGACATGTTTGATAATAGATGGCACAATAACAAGGTGCTGATTTATTTGTTCTTGAACTTGACCAAGATATGGAGGTGTATTAACCAAGTATTATACTAATGGATCTTGGATATTTTCCACATATTGAGTAGTGTAAGTAGGATATGGATACATCTTAAAAACTACACCATCACCATATAGGTCTTAAACAAAGGCATCATTCATGACTGTGTTTGAATAATATAGATTATTTATGGTTCTACTACATGTGTAATAAGGTATATTCAAATCAGTGATTAAATTATTGAGAAGAAAAGATATCAAGTTTATAAAAATCTTGAAACATGGTTTAAAACAATTGGTCAATGTTTATTATTTTTGGAAACCTGGTCTAAATGACAAAACTTAGTATATTGTTGTAAATGATCTAAGCTTGTCATAGAAATGGAACTCTTCACCAAAATCATCAATGATAAGTTTGGTCTCAAATATGCACACGAATGGCCAAATGAAAGGTAATTTTGAATCTTGGTTTTGTAAAAGTGTTTAAAAACAAAATTAATCTAGGTCTAAAAATGAAAAAGTTGCTAATTATTTGGAAACAAGGCACAAAGCTAGACTCAAAAGGCACATACAAATTTTAGAGGCTAAGTTTAATGCTAGGTCTTAAGAAACAAGGCACAAATCTATAATTTGAAATAAAATAGGATTGAAAACTAAAATACAAATTATAGGTCTTTGGAAACAAGTCACAAAGCTATAATTTGAAACAAACTAGGTTGAAGTAAAAGTTACAAGGCAATTAATTTATAAAACAACTTAAAGCACTTTGAATCAATCTAAGCACATATATTCAAAAATAAACTTGAACATGATATAAGACATTCATCCTAGGTATATGCCTAAAACTAATTGGGAAACTTAATCTCAATTAAGCTAAAATAAGAGAGATGAGAAAAAAATTGAAGCCTAGGTGATAAGTAAGGCTCAAACGTAAATTAACTATGCTTAAAGTTTGTACTTAAAAAGAGAGTTTTAACTTTAGTTCAAGGTAGAAAATATATGTGAGGCACTTGAAAAATAGACCACTTCCTAGATCTAGGAAAAATAGTTTCCAAATCAAGTAAGGAATTAGTCTAAGTTACATAATTCAAAGGTAAGAGGTAAACACCCAAGCCAAAATTAAGCAAGGCATAAGTATAAAACACTCAAGTTTGAATCTAAACTTTACAAGACAAATTTTGAGCTTAGTTTAAAATACTTAGATTTATTAAATGGATAACATCCTAGACCCAAATGTAAATTATAATTACACCAATTATATACCAAAGGAAGACATGGTTTTGAACTCTATTTGAACTAGTCAATGGTTTTTGAAATAACACAAGTATCATAATGATTTTATCTTTCTCAAAAGGTATGACAATTTTTTTTTTTTCAAAAATCCAAGTCAAATACTTGGGATGAGATGGGAATCAGAATGATGCCTTGATTAAACAAGTGACACACACACCCAATTGTTTTGACAAAGTTTAAGACCAAGTGTGGTATCAAACATACATAATAAAACCTGTTAGGCCAAAGTGGTGTACAAACATGTGATTGGTTTATTACTAATTTTGACATCAAAATACAAATAATTTTAGTCAAAAAACACACATACAAATCAAATAAAAATAGAAGTATCATAAATAGCTCATCTTATTCCTTATAACTAACATGGGTGTGCATAGCTTCAACAAAAGTTTTAATCGATATACCAATTCTTGAGAGGAATTAAGTGTTAATCAAAAAAAAAATTAAAGGTGTAGGTAAAGTTTTTTATGCCCCCTTTATCTCTCAATAATTGATACTTGCACAAACTTAGATTGAGGAACACTCAGCATTTGGCATGAAATTCCATGACAAGTGGGGTTTTGTCTAAAAACTATAAGTTTTATGTGTTCTTTATGGTCCCAAATGTGATTAAAAAAAGTCACAAATATATCAATTTAATCCAAATAACCTAGATTACTATACAAATGGTATATTCCTTTTCATAGTAACTCTGGCTATGTATTACTTAGTGGAGTCTGATGTCTAGCTACCACATGGCTAGGCTACCTATTGGGATGGTTAGGCTAACATCTCACCATTATCCCATCTAATATATTCACTAATTTAGATACCCCACTATGGATTAAGGTTGGTATGATGATGTGAGATGAAAACCCAAATCAACAAATCCTTAAAAAACTCATGAGGAGGCGATAAACTCCTACCCACTAGTCAAGTGCATAAAAAAAAATTTAAAAAGAAAAGATTTTATAGGTTTATTTTGAATCACCTAAGTCTCTCAAATCTTGGGGAGAGCATTCATGACTTTATTTTTGGCACACTTCTCATATAAGGGCAATAAACTAAGTTATTTTGGTCACTCAAGTTCCCTAAAGAAGATGGGGGGAGAGCATACATGCTAAATTTTGTGTTTTGAAAAAATTAAAAAGAAATACTCTAAGAAATTTGAAATTAGTCTAAGGAATTTTAAAAAATTGACAAATATCTTAGGATCTCTAACAAAAGATGTTGATTCTTTTTACTAACACTAATTTGAAATATGTTTAAATTTTTTGGTCCCTTGGACATGTTTGCACTTGTAAAAGCTTATAAAAATTCTAAGCGGACAAATTGTTTAAGTTAATTTTAAAACAACTTAACAAATTGTGAATGTATTTTCAACATTTGTAAAATTTGACTTTTGCAAAAAATGAAAAATTGTTTAAAAATTATTCAAATTCCTTTTTCCTTAGCTTAATTCCATACAAAAAAGTTAGGGGATTCATTTGTGTTTGAGCCAATATTATATTCCTGAAAGTTAACTAAAAAAACTAATTTCAACTCTTAGGTTTTCTAAAAAGGAAAAACATAGAATTGTTGACAATTAACATGGATCATGGCAGATTCTTGTAATCGACACCAATTATGTCTTGATCATTTTCAATTCCTACAACCATACTAAAATAATGTGTTTTGATAGAAAAATGTTTTGAAAACAATGTTTTAAACCTAAAAATTTTCACTACCCTACAAGAATAATGTTAAACATGTAGTAAATAATTTTTTATGTACCAAAATAAGTAAGAAAAACTCAAATTTTACTATGTTTCTAGTTTTTGGTTCAACTATGTCTTTGACACAAATAATCATTACTAATTTTATCTAATCAACATCATTATAGATTATAAAAACTAATTTTTTATGATCATAACCAATCCCTTTAGCTCAGCTAAGAATCAAATTCCACTTTTTTGGTGATCAATTCAAAAACATGGAATGAAAATTGTTAGTAAAACATCTTAAAAAGTAACTAAAAGTGATTTTTGGGGTGTGGGTCTCACTATTCATGCATTCATGTTATAAATAGGAATTTAAGGTGAGATAATATTATCATGTTAGTATGATAAAAAAATTAAGCAAAAACACATTCATAAAACTAACATCTCTAAATAACACCTCTAGCCTAGACACTCAAGGAGTAAGAGAACAATACAAGTAACTATCAAATGAAGATAAAAAAATAATTGTACCTTATATGAGAGCAATAGTTATATGTTTCCCATGGATGGATGTGCTTGGTTGTGTGAATAATATTTGGTAATGGTCATCCTTGCATCATTTTTCCTTTTCACTTTGGTAATGTTGGGCTTGGCTTGGCTTTCATTTAGTAATATATGAACATTTATGAATTATAACGCTATATGACAAGAGATTCCTTGAAGGTATTTTATCATAATAAATTTACACAAAGTAACATTCTTAACAATGGTTGTAGCCTTTCATTTATAGCCTTTTAAACTACCTCTAACCCAAGTGTAGTTTGGTTAGAGTTAATTGTGGTTAAGTTTAGACTAACCCTAGTTGAGTTAATTAGGAGACAAATAATTAATATTTGGGATAGAAATCCCATTTATTAAGCATGACTCTCCATTTTTGAATTTAAGGTTTTAGGGAAGATATTTTCAATTCCTTGACTTTAAGGATGATGACATCATCATGACCTCATTTTTACAAAAATTATTTTCACTATTTTCATATGGAAATTTCACTTAATCATTTAATTTAATTTTCTTAGTTAATTCATTTTTATTAACATTTTTTCACTTTAGGAATTGCTTAAGTGCCCTTTTTAATGGGTCCAAAGTCCAAACTATCAATTTTTTAGGTCACAATTTGACTGAAGGTGAATCTATGAGAGGTTATTATTTTGTATAGGATAATACCCCAAATGGGGATTCCTCAACATGATTCTAAGCACTAATGTTTGATGTGCAGATGAATTTGAAACATTTAGTGATTCATAGGCTTAATTTGCACTATTTGGTAGAAATCAATTTAGAGTCTAGTTGAAATGTAGTTATGGCCAAAACAAGGTGTCTATAGAAACCATATATATATATATATATATATATATATATATATATATATATATATATATATATATATATATATATATATATATATATATATATATATATATATATAAGGTATGGTATTTAAATTTGACATGAATAAAACATATGACAAAGTCTCTTGGAGATTTATTAACAAATTTCTTAAAAATTATAGTTTCAATGTTATGTTTAAAAACCTAGTTAACACTTAAACTTAAAATCCCATGTTTTTAATTATGGTTAATTGTTCTCTTGAAAGTTTATTTGCAAGTTAAATGGGTATACATAAAATATATCCTTTGTGTCATTTCATATTCATCATTATAGATGAATATTTAGGTAGAAATGTTACTAATGTTGTGAAGAAAGGTAAAACTAAAGGTGTTATAATTACCTCTTAATTGGAGTTAATATCACATCAAAAATTTGTTGATGATACACTTTTTTAGGTTTAACATTAGTTGAGGAAGCTAATAAATATAATGAATTTTTAGTAAATTATGAGTAATTCTTGGGCTAAAGAGTTAATCTAGACAAAAGTTACATTTTCTTCATAAATACTCCAATTGTTAGGAAGTAAAAGATTTCAAGAATTTTGGGTTGTTAGATCAAGGATATATATTATAACTATTTTAATATGCCTATTTTATAGGGAAATGAAAATATATAATATGAAGTAATATTAGTGATGGGTTTGAAATAAAATTAGCTTGATGGAAAATATGTATTCTAACCCATGCAAGAAAACTCTAGCTGACTAAAAGTACCCTTCAAAACCTTCTAGTGTAGTTGATGTCAATTTTACAAGTGCCTAAGTTTACAATAGATAAATTTCAAAAAATTCTTAAAATATTTTTATGGGTAGGGATAGAGGACAAGCAAAGGTTTTCTCTAGTTTCATGGGATGGATATTGATAAAACTAGAGTTGCAAAGAGCCAAACACTTTAGAGATATTTAAAACATTGATAATATTATTTCATTATTATACTCTAATTAATAAAACCATATGAGACATTCCATATTTATATGAACATCATTCCCATATTCATGGATAGTATCTCTCCATTAATATCTCACCCAAAATCCTATATATCATATACTATTGTAACTCATAACAATATATCTAAGCAAATAATATATTCTAATATATATTCATTATATTTTTTATAATAATATTATGATAAATAATTACTACCAAATATAAGTAAAAAACTAACTATACATAATAATGAATTATTACTCTCATAATTATTTATATTATGATGTACAAATTAATGTGAGGGTTAACCATTCCCTAACATTCCCCCCTTGGGCATTACATGGTAATTTGTGTTTCACGGGATTTAATTAAAGTAATAAAGGAACACATCAACTTCTTATCAACCATTTAATGTTGAGAACACAATAATTGAATTAGTGTGTGAAATTAAAATAGGAACATCTACCATCAACCATTCACTAAGGGAACACATAAACCTAAATAGTGTGAGAACCATAACAGGAACTATTGTCACCAAATCTTGCACCAAAATGAGTCTCTAGATTTAAGGTCTAACTCCATAAATATATCATTCAATGCTTATCACTTAAACTACTGCTCACTTATGGGGAAAAGAGTTAGAGAATGCATAAGTTAAACCTACTCTAAAGGAGGTGATGCACCAAAATGTCTTCCATGTGACCATCATATTTTTACCATGATGAAAAAAGGCATACAAAGTAGTCACTAAGTCTTAATGGGTTCTAACATGAGAATTTCAATATAGAGGTGAGATGTGAGCAACAACACAAGATAAATGAACTAGAGGGAAAAATACACACTCCAAGGACAATTTTACCCTTGAAAAAACTTTACACACTAGAATACACTCTATATGACCTATTAGAATAGGAAATATTTCTCAAACATGAAAGGATAAGGGAAGGAAGGATAGAGAATTATCACTTCTCATCACCATACATCACTTGTAGACTTAGATATTTTTTTAAAACTTAGAAACAAACTTGCATTAATGTTCAAATGCAAAACATGACATTAGTCTAGTAGGGCTTCACCATACATGGTGTGGTTTGATAAAAAGGCCAAAATGGTAGTTAATTATATAATTTGAGAGAGAGAAGTGGGAAAAGAGAAGTATCAAGGGGAATCGAATGATTTCAAACTCATTTAAACCATAGTTACAAATGCCTCTACCAATATGCCTATTTAGAAGTTCTTAATTGATTCAAGTCATCTCAAGCAGTTACAATAGTTCATTATTCTTTGAATCATGCTCCATATGGTTGTAATGATGGGATTAAGTAGTTATTATCTAAGTTTTTGAATTAATGTAGTTACAATGATCAGATCCATCTATTAGAAACTTATCTTGGTGCTAACTACTCCTAACTATTTTGTCATGGTGTGTAAAAGTGGACAGAAGGGTCCCCTTCATGCAATTTAGTCCTACGGATGAAATAGTTTGGGTTTACATGTATGCCTTCATGTAATCCTTATAAAATCTATCTCTTTTTATAACTAGATCATGCTCAAACTTGTCTTCATGTTCATAGGTTCACTATAGATGGAGAACTAATATCAGACTATTGGTTTTCCTATAGTATTTATATTGATGTAGAGATATAGACTGCATAATCCCTTTTTTCGATCCAAATAGGTCCATATAGACTCATTATATCTCTACAAGATCTAATAACTAATCATATACACATGACACTTTTAGAATGGCAAACATAGTCACATAATTAACCCTGCATGCCACACATCTATGAACTAGAGGTCTATATTTAGCCTTAATGCAATCCCTTTATGTTCTTGATCACCTTGGATGCATCACTATGTCCACTTTATGTAATTTTATTGAGCTCTAATGGTGGATCAATGATACTATAAATCTTTCCCTGGTTTGAATTTGGTCATGTGCTCAATGTCCATGCAGTCCCCTAGCTTCTCAACCTTTAATGTCATTGGTCATTGATATCTGACTTAACCTATTGACATATATACCCATCTTGGACTATTGATCATACTTGGTAAAAATGATTTTGAGTCATTGATCTTTCCCTTGACTTGTTAACTTTGTCCTAGCTTGTGCCATGCATCAATCATGCATTGATTTCAAGATTATATTGTTATTCTATTAGCTCTAACTCTTATGCCACATGGAAGATACTTGAACTCCTTAACCTTTTGACTTATTGCATACTATCACATAAAGATGTATGATGTAACATGGATCATTAGATATGTTAGGACTCACTGTTTGAAAACTAATAAATATTTTACAAGCTTAAATTTGACATTTGTGCTCCCATTAAATGATGTTCATGTGATTTTCATTGACATTCATGCAACTATCAAATTTAATATCAAAAGGGTTTATTCTTCTTGAGCTTTATTTTGACATTGCTAGAGAACTCATGAAAGCATTAAACTTTCAAAGGATGATCCCGGTATGTAGAACTATATGGTGCTAAAATATTTTGGCTGATGGGGATTCTTAAGTGAATATAAAAATATGAATAAAAGATCTACCTTGTTCATTTTTGGATGACGTCCTAGATGGCCTGTCCCCTTAGACTCAACAAGCTAAAATTTGAGGGCTTAGATCTCAATATAGAAGACTCATTGAGATATGAAACTTATAGAGCATGATATTGGAACTAAGGATATTAATCATGCATGTCATGATGGTCATCTAAGGATTTCTAAGAATATTTAAAAATTACACAAACAAGGTATTCCATTCTATTTTCCATATGACATACTGATGATGGTTTGGCTTCCTAAAGATTATTCTTGAGCTACTACTTGATATTTGAAAGATTGAATGAATTTATTAATGCATAAGAAAACATGTTTCATTATCTAACTACATTGATCACCATGAATACTTGATACTTGTATATATGACCCTAAAATGAACCCCTAAGACACCAAATGACACAAGGACCAAGCTAGATTATGACCAAAGCTAGAATGGCATATGAAATGACATCAAATGAGATAAAACATACACCATGACATTATAAAAAAACCCTATGTAGCATTATAATTATAGGGGGTTGACCCATTTTGGCCTATGGTAAAAATGATCAACATTCTTAGCGATTTCCCAAGGGTGACATGCTTGCTATGCCATGACCAGTTACCTAGTCTTGTCAATTAGGATATGAAGTCACAAGTATATAGGATGGATAAATAAACTACCTCTTAACAACAAAAAATAGTGACATAAAATAAAAATAATAAGACACAAAATATAAAAGCACATGTGCTTCAAGAACACTTATTATAACATAACATAATAAAAAAGGAAACACACACCTAATCTAATATTTACATAACTAACCCTCAGTTTTTAATAGTAGGATTTTAAATGTATCCCATTCATAAGGATATGTAGTTCCTTTACATTCATCCTTGCTAACTAAAAATATTTACTTTAATTTCACTTGATAATGACATATGTTCCACTCCATAAGGTATCAAATTTGTATATCTCTCTAGTTTTTATCTATCTTCATCTCATTTTAAGACTTTCATCTTCTTGAATTGATCTTGGAGTTGCCTTCTTGTCAAAATAACTCTTCATTATTAATTGGTGATGCTCCATATCTTGATTATATTTATCTATAGTCTCTTATAACTTCATTAATTATATCAATCTCACCTCTATTAGAGTATTCTCAAGCAACTCTAGTTGATGTGCTAACTCTAAGGTAGGCAGTTGTTAAGAGATAGAAAACCTAGCTTCCCTTCCAAAGACAAGCATAAAATGAGAATTCCTTGTTAACCTATTAGGATTTATCCTATCAACCCATGAGGCTATCTTTATTTTAGTGTGCTAAGATCTTTGGTTATGCTCCAAGGTTCTCTTGATGATTCTAATTAGATTCTTGTTAATAGATTCAACCAGCCCATAACCTTGAGGATAATAGTTGGATGAAGTGATCAAGAATATGCCATTACCATTTTACCCTTATAAATTTTTTTATTTTGATATCAAAATCATACTCCATTACATTAGTGATCTACCCTATCCTCTTTTCACTAAGATCTTTGCTCAAAAGAAAATCTTTGGTACTAGGATGAGAGACCATAACATTAATATTATTATTTGAAACCATATGTCTGAACTTATTTAGTCCTCTTACAGTATCAAGGACCTATTTATCCATAATGGTGTACTTTATTTCATAATCTTCTAAACCTTAACTAAATAATTCAATTGGCTGCTCCACACCCTCATCATTCTTTTGCATCAGCATGGCTGAGATAGTATAAAGGTTAACAAATGAATACAACATGAAGTGTTTATAAAATTAGGATTCAAAAGAGTAGGATCTCTAAAATTACTTTCTTTATGGCTTAAAAATTTCTCTTACCCTCTTTGGTCCAAGAAAAGACTTGGTTCTTCCTAAGCATAGCTATGATAGGTTTCACAAAAAATGCAAAACCAGGTACTAACCTATTAAGGTCAACATAGACTCATTTATAAAAAATGGGGACCCATGTGTCAAATTGTGCAAATTTGTGCCTTGAAATTGAAAATTCACTTGATTAGAGTGTCATTAGCATGTTATCACATTATTTTTATTTGAAGATCATCCACACCATGGTTTAGCTAACTTATTTGTTAATGGTTCTACTTTAATCTTATCTAAAGTGTTGACATTGGATATTTATTTTTTAGGTTATAAGTTTAATAGAGCCCATATGGGAATGAACATGCTTAGGGTTTTTGTGATTCAATGTAAAATTGATCATTTATTAACCTTGATCTATAATTGAGTGTTTAAATTCATTTTTTTAGACTAATGTTTTACCTAGACCATTTACTTCAAAATTTAAATTTGGTAGGATATTTTTATTTAAATTTAAGTGGGAAAAAATTAATAATACTATGGTTTTAGTTTAATTTTTATCCTAAGGCTTGGTCATGTTTTTCAACACAAATAAACCTTAGGCTAAAAATCCTACACTTGGTCTATTTTACATCACATGGTACCTTTTATCTTAGCATGGTCCAATTGAAAATATAAGGTCACTTTTATCACTTATCCTAAGGACTTATCCCAAAGTTCCATCATATTTATTTATACAATGAACCCTAGGTCAAGACCTTATGCTAAGTCATTTTCTATGAGGTCCCTTTTATTTTATGTTTATCACCTTGGTCCCAAAATCTTTGTGCCTAGGTCCTTTTATTATTATTGAGGTCATTTTTATATGTTGTAGACTTAGGTTAAAAACCTTAGAATAAAATATTTATATTTATTAATATGAACAAAACCATGGTCCAAAGTCTTTATGTTAAGTCCCTTTTAAATTGATGGGGTCCTGTATAATTGGTTTAAAACTTAGCTTAATATTTTTTATCCTAAGTTATTTATATATGCTCTCAAGTCTAACTTAATATTTTGTGAAATGTAGGGACTATTTACATTCATCTAATTGGATCCCAATCTATGGCATGCATTTAAGTAGAGGACCCAAATCAAACAGAGCATGATTAATGATTAAAAATACAAGCAATGGACCCCCATTTTAAAGACCAAGCACCTTTTAAAAATCAATGACCAATGTTGATTTGTACCATCTTGATTGAAAAATGTGAGACCACATTGAATATTCAAAAATTACATGGTATTACCAAGTGGCATAGCCATGGAGCCTAATATAAAGAGCTCAAAAGATCAAGCAATTGACATGTGGCACACACAAAATACAAAAAAGAACTAGAAGATGATAAGTGGTAGGCTTGGTAGTTAGTCCCCATAACTATGTTAAAATTGATGGTATTGTGACCTTGAAATATGTTCATATGGATGTCAAATGATAGTCACAAGGACATTAGTTTTTGCATAAGATTGAGCCTTAATCACGAGGTTAAAATTGACTATCATGTGACTGCCAAAGACATTCCTGTGGATGTCAAATGATGGTTGTGAGGATTTCAATTTTAACATAGTAAGGAGCCTCATTCATGTGTTTAAATTTGATGTCCATGTGATCATCAAAGACATTCCTATGGATGTAAAATGATGGTCGTGAGGATGCCAAATTTTAACATTGTAAACTAGGATACAAATTTTAAAGGGCAATGGTCATTTTTTGATTATGATGAATTGAATGACCCAAGACACCATGAAAATTCCACGTTAAAGACATAATCATAGACCTTGTTGACTTGGTAATGCAAAAGAGAGCTTGAATTATAATCTATGTAAAATAGTCAAGTTATTGTCCATTGAGGGTAGTTTTAAAAGGGATTTGTAGCTTAAAGATGGAACCATGCCTATATTGCATAGCATCAATGAACAATGAGGACTCTATAATAGCAATTATGGAGCATGCCATTAGCTAGTAGGTATCAAAATTAGATGAAATAAGAATATTCCTTTTTAACTAGCATTAAGATATTATTTTGTATAGAAATGTACAATTTGTAAAGTCACATTGTTTATAAGTCAGTTCATTAGAAAAGATAATTTGTTCTAGAATGTAATAAAAAGGCAAGTTGTCCTATACACATGTTCAAATTAAATTTAATATCACCAATCAAAATGATTCCCTACATCTTATAAAAGGACTATTGTTAATTATAAAAGGGAGGAGTTCTTAGAGATAAAATTACTTTGTAAACTTTGAGCAAGCAATACATGTAAATAATTCTTTAAAGATTATCTAGATTTGTCTATGTGTTTGCTTTCATGTTTTATCTCTCACTTGCTTCTTCTGATTTCTAGATTTGAAAGGTTCTTGTGAATGTTTGGTGTATACCTTTTGAATACAAAATTATTAACTTATGCCAATACTAGGTTAATTGAAGGTTATCTAGTTTACTTCATTTTATTTACTTTATATTTGTAGATGTACATCAACTATTTGCTTATAGGGGTAAATATTTATAGAAAACTTGGTTCTTATTTTCATCATGTCTCATATTCCTTAGGAGTTTACCTGATGTGTGGTAAGATTTGGGCTTAAGTTTTTTCATATCACACATTGGTTTTAGTTCATGCCTAGATAAGATTTGAACTTTGTCATGATGTTTGGAATGAAGATCAACAACATCTCTTTCTTCCCTACCCTTCCTTTTACTCCTTTTATAACTAGGTCACCTTAGATTAATCTCATTTTAAATATACATATTATATTAGTTCTTGATCATAATTCACTATTATTATCATAGATAATTCATATTTTACATAAAATATATTGTTTGTCTAAGGTGGTTCCCAACTACCAACTATTATAAATTTGTGAAACAATCACTTGTTCTATCTTTATTCCTTCATAGATAACTAAATTATCACAACCTATAACTCATGCTCTGAATTCCTAGAATTCTAAAATGAGAAGTGTTTATTAAACACTCTAAATACCTATGGTACATATTTAGGCATCAATAGGGGAAGCTTTGTTGGTGCTAGAAGGACAGCTTTAGTTATATCTTTGTGAATTTGTAGAATATTTCATAATTTTGGTGTGTTTTCATCTAAGATTAGTGTATTCTTTACATATTTGTGCTTCTTTGAGAATAATTGTGTAAAAATAATTGATATTTATGGTTTTAGACTAGTATTTAGGCTTTGTTTAGCCAAAGATTGACACTCCTTGAATATCCATAGACATTCATGCAAAGGTAGTTCATGCTTTGTTTATTTCTCACATTTAGGGTTAGTAATAGCATTTCTATATAAATATTGACTGGTTCTTTTTAAATTTGAGTTCATTCAAGCTTAAAGGTGTAAATATCCATCTCATTCATCAATGTAGACATATCCTTAAGCTAACTTAGTTCAAGATAGTCATGATTTACATATATTTGGGAAAATTTGGCTTAATGTGCAAACTTAATCATTATATTTTACAAAGACCAGTTTGATGCACCATATTCTAAACATATTTCAAAGTCACAAGCTAAAATCACCCAAGGTGAAGCTTAAATGAACGAGATTCCTAAATTCTTAAACATTTCACTAGTTCAAGGTACTCATGTGTTAAATGTATGGCTTGAATAGGTGGTTCTTTAATCAACATGCCAAGTATAGTACATGATCTTCCTCAAAATCCTGAAAGATATTTTCCTTCTTTCAATCCTAATGTTGTCACAACTAAAGAGCATGTTAGAAGTTTCAAAGCTCCTTTAAGATTTCTAAATGTGAATCATGAAGATGTAGCCTATAGATTATTTTCATTTACTTTTAAAGATGCCACCTATGAATGGTTTCTTAACCTTATAGAGGATTGCATTACTATCTAAAATGACTTTAAAAATGTTTTCATTGATCAGTTTGGAAAAGTTATTTATCCTTATGTCTTTTATCAATAGTTCACCATAATTATAAGGGATGTTAGTGAAACCATCAGAGCCTTCAATGCTCAGTTCCAAAAAATGTTTAGTAGAACTATATCCCTTTATAGACCCAATGAGGATTTGGCCTTAGAAACTTATAAGGATACTATAGATCCCATGAACTTCATGTTCCTAAAAAGGTCTTTTCTAGTCATAAACACATTGACCCAGGCCTACTCTCAATTCATGATCATTAATGACCAAATGAAGCCTCAAAGTTAGATGAGGTATTACCTACCTAATGTCAATTCAAATTGGCCCATATATAATGTCATTCCTAGTATACCTACTTTAACACTAGTTAAGAACCATTTTCCCTTGAGTCATACATATCCTGGGCAAAATTTAGAGTTCTTGAATGGCACTTCTAGTGGATTTCATCCACAAAATCATGGGACTCCAATGTCCATGCAGCCAATAGTAATGCTTCAATTCATGACCCTGAGACATCAAAAATTCAAATGACTTGATATTAGAAATGGTCCAAAAATTGAGCACTAACTTTTTTCAGTTGCAAAAATAAGTAGGAAATATAGGGGAATGCTCTAACAAAAATTATGTTTCTAAAAAGTTCATTAGGCCTCCAAATGGGTTCCATGATAGCATCAATAGTGGATCATCTAAAATCATACTGATGAATTTATGTGATATTAAATTGGATGATCATTGTAATATTTTTGAGACCTCTAAAATTTTTCCTAATCAAGACTTTATTGTAGGGAGATCTATATTTGTAAGGACATCATAAGGTTTCATGATAGAATCTTTCAATTTTATATTTGAAGATGAAGATGAAGATGAAGATGAAGATGAAGATGAAGATGAAGATGAAGCTGAAGATGAAGATGAAGATGACCCAATTTAAGAAGTTACATCTAAGATGAGTTGTATTCCTAAATATGTAAAAGAGATTACAATTAAAGACCAACAAGACCATCATTAGGACATCTGCAAATGAAGAAGAAGAATTTCTAGAAATAGATATGAATTAAGTAAAAAGATGATCTTTATTCAAAAGGTAACCATAAAAATATCCCACATAGATTTATTTCTAAAATTTAAAATACCCCTCAAGATGATGATCACTGGTATTGGTCATACCATGATTTCTTAAATGGAATCAAAGAGCTAGAGATAGTAGATGATGGGATAAAATAACATATGGATGTTTCATCTGAGGATTTCACCAATGATCTGGAGTTCCCAGAAGATAAAATTATTTTGGAGGTCTAAAACCAAGGTAATTTAGATCCTTATTGGATGGGAGAGATGCCTCTTATCACCAAAAATGAAGACGAAGTGGGTGAGTTAGATCAAGAATTGTCATATGACTTCATTAGGAGGTCAGAAGTATGGGACCAACACATTTTTAATGGGATTCTAGATGAACATCATTCATTTAATCATGATGAAGTATCCTTTTTGGATTATTTTGAAGTTTTTTGTGCAAAGAATGGTAGTACATTTCCACCTCAAGAAGAACCTAATGGAGACATAAGTCTAAGTATACTAGATGAGCTACCATTATTGAGTGAAGATGATATAAGTCACTATCTATCTATGGATGAAGCTGAACTAACACTCTTGCTACAAAGTAAAACAATTTTGAAGGAATATGATTGGGTTTTGAATGCATATATTTAATCTATACATCTAATAATACTTATAGGAGACCAAGCTACATCACCTATAAGACACAAACATACAAGTGTTCCTATCCACAAGAAGAGGTCATTGAATGAAAGTAACCATGCTTCAAGTTTATATAGTAAGATAAATAATTTTTCATTTGATATAAGAGATAATTAATTTATGAAGTTAGTATAGGGCTTAGCTTAGTTTATTTATTTTTCTTTGTTTCTTTTCTTTTCTTCTTTCCTATCCCTTGTTTGTATATAATGTCTATCTATATTTGTTTTTTTTTTTTGTGTTTTCTTCCTTGCTTCTAAATAAGTCCTTTTACATAACCCTCAACTCAATTTTTATCTAATTTCTCAAGAAACTCCATAGTTCAAAAATGTTGGTATGACTTCTCAACATTGGTTGATCATGGATTTGAAATAATAAGCTTAATGTTGTAGTTTAGAGAAACTAGTAAGGACTAGTGGATACATTAATTATTCCTTGAGATTTTAAGCCTTGTTTTTATATAATCTTGGTTTTAATAAGGATTTCACATGTACAATGAAAGTGTAAACTATTAGGACAAGTCATGCTTACACTTTAAAAATATTAATTTCCTGGGACAAAGTTTACAACCAAAGATAATTACTTGAAAGTCAAACACTTGACCAAATTCCTAAGCCTGGCTAACATGGTTCACAACCTTTGCTAGAAATCCAAATTGATCTAAAAAATAGAAAAATAAGAGCTTATTTAAGAATCAAAATCTTTTCGAACAAAGGTGATTATATTAATCTCCATTAGGGATATGAATGCCTAGTTAATAGTGGCTTAAGTCCTTGAGTGGAGCCAAAGGCATCTCTATCAGGGCTATGGATGCCTACATGGAAGTAGAGCAATGTTCAATCCTTATTTTAGATAAAAAATGGTTCTTAATGAATATTCTAGCATGCTAAAAGTTAGTGTTAATGATTAAAGCCATGAACCTGGAAGTTATTCTCTAAATCCTTTGGAAATCAATAAGTCGAATCAAAGCACACACACAACATGACTGAGTTTTAATGTTTGATCCTAATTATGCATGTACAATATTTTTTCTAACCATGAATTTATCTTAATAATGGTGCTTAATCAAATGGAATAAGTAGTTTAATTATTAATCTAAACTAGAGTCTCTAAATTATAACATATTACTATGTTTCCCCTAGAAGTCACCATTTGTTGAGGTTAACATACCCCATTTCTAAAAAATTAGGACCCATGTGTCAAATAGTGTAAATTTGTGCCTTTAAATTAAAAATTCACTTGATCAGAGTGTCATTAGCATGTTTGCACATTATTTTTATTTGAAGATCATCCAAACCATGGTCTAGTTGACTTATTTGTTTATAGTTCTACTTTAATCTTATCTAAAGTGATGACATTGGATATTTATGTTTTAGGTTACAAGTTTAATGGAGCCCATTTGAGAATGAACATGCTTATGGTTTTTGTGCTTTAATGTTAAATTTTTTGTTTATTAACCTTGATCTATAATTGATTAATTAGATTCATGTTTTTAGACTAATGTTTTACTTGGACCTTTTAATTCAAAATTTAAATTTGACATGAGCCGTTTATTTAAGTTTAAGTGATAGAAAATTAATACTTCCATAGTCTTAGTTTAGTTTTTATCATAAGGCTTGGTTGTGTTTTTCAACACAACAAAACCTTATGCTAAATTTCCTATGCTTGGTCTATTTTATATCACATGGTACCTTTTATCTTAGCATAGTCCAACTAAAAATACAAGGTAACTTTTATTAATTATCCTAAGGCCTTATCATAAAGTTCCATCAAATTTATTTGTAAAATGAAAACCTAGGTTAAGACTTTATGCTAAGCCATTTTTTGCAAGGTCCCTTTTGTTATATGTTTATCACCTTGGTCCCAAAATATTTGTGCCTAGGTCCTTTTATTATTCTTATGGTCCTTTTTATATAATGTAGACTTAGCTTAATAAACTTAGACTAAAATATTCATATTTATTGATAAAACTAAAACCATGGTCCAAAGTCTATATGCTAAGTCCCTTTTAAATTCATGGGGCCCTATATAATTGGTTTAAAACATGGCTTAATCATTTTTATCATAAATCCTTTATACATGATCTGAAGTCTAACTTAATATTTAATTAAATGTAGGGACTAATTATGTTCACCTATTTAGATCCCAATCTATGGCATGCATTTAAGTAGAGGACCTAGATCGAATGGAGTGTAATTAATGACTAAAAATTCAAGTAGTGTGCCCCTATTTTAAAGATCAAGCAACTTTATAGAAATAAATGGCCACAATTGATTCATACCATCTTCATCAAATAGAGTGAGACCATGTTGAATAGTCAAAGGTTTCATGGGACTGATTAGTGGCATAACATTGGAACCTAGTGTAAATATCCTAGAAGATTGCACAATCAACATGTGGCACATATAGAATATAGAAATGAACCAAAAGATGAAAAGTGGTAGGCTTGGAAGATAATCCCCATAACTATGTTAAAATTGATGGTCATGCAACTATCAAAGACATTCCCATGGAAATTAAATGATGGTTGAGAGGACATCAATTTTAACATAACATTGAGACTTAATCACATGGTTAAAATTGATGGTTAGATGATCATCAAATACATTCCCATCGATGTCAAATGATGGTTTCAAGGACATAAATTTTAACATACTAAGAAACCTAGTACACGTTTCTAAAATTGATGGGCATGTGATCATTGAAGACATTCTCGTGAATGTCAAATAACAGTCACAAGGACATCAATTTTAATATTGTAAACTATGATCCAAATTTTAAAGGGAAAAAATCATTTTTAGAGTATGATGAACTGAATGACCTAAGATTCCATTAAAATGCCACATTAAATCCATGATCATAAACCTTGTAAACCTAGTAATGCAAAGGAGAACCTGAATTACCATCTATGTAAAATAGTCAAGCTATTAGCCATTTGGGGGGAGTTTTAAAAGGGATTTTTAGCTTGAAGATGGAACTATGCCTATATTGGGTAGCATCAATAAATAATGAGGACCCTAGAGTAGCAATTAAGGAGCACTTCATCATCTAGTATGTTTCAAATTTAGACAAAATAAGAATATTATTTTTGTAACCAACATTAGGATATTCTTTTGTATAAACATGTGTAATTTGTAAGGGCACATTGTTTATAACTTAGTTAATTAGAAAATATCATTTGTTCTAGAATGTAATAGAAAGGAAAATTATATTCTACACATGTTCAAATGCAATTTGATATCACTGATCAACATGCTTCCTTTAATCTTATAAAAGGAGCATTATCAATTGTAAAAGGGTGGAGTTATTATAGACAAAATTACTTTGTAAACATTGAGCAAGCTATACAAGCAAGGAATTCTATAAAGATTGTCTAGATTTGTTTGTGTGTTTGTTATCATGGCTTCTCTCTCACTTGCTTCTTCTAATTTGAAATTTTGAATGGTTCTTTTAAATTCTTGGTGTTTACCTTTTGAATGCAAAGTTGTTAACTTATGCCAATGCTATGTTAATTTAAGGTTTTATAATTTACTTCATTTTATTTTTTGTGTTTGTAGATGTGCATCAACTATCTACTTATATGGGTAAATATTTAAAGTAAACATGGTTCTTATTTGCATCATATCTTATATTCCTTAGGAGTTCACCTGATGTGTGGTAAGATTTGAGTTTAATTCATTTCATATCACACATTATTTTTAGTGCATGCCTGGATGAGACTTGAGCTTTGTCATGATGTTTGGAATGAAGATCATCAACATCTCTTTCTACCCTACCCTTCTTTTTGATCCTTTTTTAACCAGGTCACCTTAGATTAATCTCATTGTAAATATCCATAATAGATTATTTCTTGATCATAATTCATTGTTCTTAGCACAGATACTTCATATTTTACGTAAGATCCATTGTTTGGCCATGGTGACTCCCAACCACCAACTAATATAAATATTGTGAAACAGTCACTTGTTTGGCCTTTATTCCATCACAAATAACTAGATTATCACAACATATAACTCATGCTCTAAATTATTAGACTTATAAAATTAGAAGTGTTTCTAAAACACTCTAGACTCCTATGGTACATATTCAGGCATCAACAAGTGAAGCTTTGATGGCACAAGAAGGAGGGATTTAGATAGATCTTTATGAATTTGTAGAATATTTGCTAATTTTCATGTGTTTTGATTTAATATTGGTGTATTCTTTACATATTTTTGCTTTTTTGATCATAATTTTGTAAATATCATCAATCTTTATGGTTTAAAACCAATATTTGGGCTTCCTTTACCTAGAGATTGACATTATTTTAATATCCATGGATATTCATGCAAAGGTAGTTCATGCTTTGTGTATTTCCCATATTTAAGGTTAGTAATAGTAATTATGGATAAAGATTGACTAGTTATTCATAAATTGGAGTTCATTCAAGCTTAAAGGTGTAAATCCCTCTCATTCATCAATACAGATGTATCCTTGAGCTAACTTAGTTAAAGATAGTCATGATTTACATATATTTTGGAAATAATGGCTTAACATGCAAACTTAATCATTGTATTTTGAAAAGATTAGTTTGATGCATCGTATTTGAAATAGGTTTTAAAGTCACAAGATAGAATCACCCAAGTTGAGGCTTAAGTGAGTGAGATTCCCAAAGTTGTAAACTTTTCACTAGTTTATGTTATTCATGTGTTCAAGGTATGGCTTGGCTAGGTGGTTCTTTAATCAGTGTAATAAGTATACTACATGATATTTTTTAGAATCCTAAAATATATTTACCTTCTTTCAATCCTAATGTTATCAAAATTGAAGATCATGTTATAATTTTTAAAGCTACTCTAATATTTCTTAATGTGACTCATGAAGACAGCCTATAGATTATTTCCATTTACTTTTAAACATGCTTCTTATGAATGGTTTCTTAACCTTCTAAAGGATTGCATTACTAGCTAGAATGACTTTAACAATGCTTTCATTGATCAATTTGGCAAAGCCATTAGTCCCTGTGTCTTGTATCAACAATTCACCATAGTTAAAAGGGATGTTAATGAAACCATTAGATCCTTCAACACTTAGCTCCAAAAAAAATTCAGTATAACCATAGCCCCTTACACACCTAATGAGGCTTTAGCCTCAAAAATTTATAATGATGTTATAGATCTCATGACCTCAGTGTTCCTAAAAATGTCTCTTCTAGTCATAAACACATTGACCTAAGCCTACTCTGAATCCATGATCATCAATGACGAAATTTAACCTTAAGATTAGATGAGGTAGTCCTTACCTAATGTTAATTCAAATTGGCCCATCCATAATGTCATTCCTAATATACCTGTTGTCACTTGGATTTATACATTTTTAGGAGATGCAAATATCTCATCTAAGGGGCATAATGGAATCACCTCTAGGATTGTGGGCAACCTAAAGAATGAGGTGAATCTCTGAATAGGGCTAGCTCCCTTGATGTACCACTTAGGATTAAACCTAAAACTAAACTTGGGGGTGAAAAGGGAGAAAGATAAATAAAAATAAACTAATCTAAGGGAGGTGATACACCAAATTTATTGATGACTTCCAACTATATGTATGTTACACTAGAGACCAAGAAACTAACCAAACATACACTTTCCAATCGAAGTCTTCTTGCATCAATGTTCCATTATAAGGTTATGGAAGAATGTCTTAGGCTAAGAGGAATAAACAAGAGACCTTGAATATAAATAATGAAGATAATAACTCACTTAAAATTTGTAATCTCTTGGAACACATCACATGACCTACAAGAAGAAGCTACAAATAGGTGAGAGAATGTGACAACTTGCTAAGGAATTGATAAGCTTCATTAAAAAACTTCAACATTAAAGTAAATAACACTATAAATAGTCATGAAAGAGGTAAAACTTAGTAGTTTTATTGATAAAAAATATATATAAATTAGTAGGGATTTTCCATACTCATGTGGAGCATCCAGACAATGCAAAAATGGCTAGTTCTTATAGAACTTATGAGAGAGAGAAGAAGAGAGAATTCCAAGGGTCATAAGGAAAATTTTAAATCTAATAAAAGGATTTATTTATGAATGTGGAGAGGTTATGGTAAGAATAATTAAATTTTATGAGCTACAAGTGTCAATCCAAGTCACAAACTTCATGAAACATGGTAAGGAAACTCCTCAATAGGCTTGGAAAAACTACTTTCATGATTGGAGATGTTTGAACATCCTATAACTGATGAAGAGTAGTAAAAATTATTATAATTAAAGGGGAGGATATCATACATGCCTCTCCATGCATTATTTTCATGCTTGGTCTTCTAAAATCACCTCAAATTGAGCTATCATCATTTGATGTTTAAAAAATTACCCTTTCATGCACCCTACACACTTTTACTCCAAAATGCTTTTATTTTATCATTAAAATACATGGTAGTAAGTTAATGACACATTTAAATACCCTCCATGACCCTAGAATCATTAGGGAAACCTTAAAATGAGCTCATTTGAAGTTTTCCATCTTCTTCACTAGCTTATTTAATATTCTAGATTTGATTGGTTGAATTTAAACACCTAGTTGGGGTAATTAGAAGTTTATTCATGGAATAAAATGAATATGTAGAGTTATCTTAATTATTAATATTTCACCCAAAGTTGGTTTCATCCTTTAATCCTTCTAGAACCTACAAAACATAAAAAATGGTAAAAAAGAGCTTGTTTTACATCACATCTATATAATTTCGTATGAATAGTTTTCATGTGAGGAATATTGAGGGAGTCCTATTAAAAATACAATATTTTTTATTTCAAAAATATGCCATTAATCTATATTTCCAAGCTTATTTCTCTAATCGGGTCCTAGTTGAGGGTTTAGTAGGGTTTTAGGCCTTCTTTGTTCTTAAGGTTGGCTCATAAAGATCCAACATCCAACCTGATAAAAATTTATCAAAATATTATCTTTAGGGACCATATTAACCTCTCCATATGCCTTTGGATCCCATGTAGATGATCATGAAATATATGAGCTCTTGAAATCACCTTATTGAGCTCTTTTCCCTTTATTCCTGCATGCTTTAAATGGTTTTTAAGCCAAAAAAGTTTTCCTTTGTGTTCCCTACACTCCAATAGTTAATATACTTATATATACATCCAATAAAAATGTTTAAATCATCTGAATATCTAATAAATATCTATAAATTAATATGACCCCCCTTTAGATGTTAGGTCTGGACCTTGTTCAATAGGTTTATCTACAACTCTTGTCCTAAAATGAGTTTTGATGATTTAAATTTAATCCTAGGGGATTGAAAAGGTCTAAAATAGTCCCTTAAACATTATTAAATCAATTAAAAATATTAAATAAGGCTAAAATTGAATATGACCTCACACCTGGTCATCAGGCTTTAATCTACACTTTAGGTCTATCTATAAACCTCAGAGCATGGGAGCAACCTATTATGTTTCACCCACCCGTACTTGGTTTCCCATGTTTTTATAGATGTGACTCAACTTTCAAAATATTCATGAAAACTCTCCTTAGCTTTTGGTCACTAATTTTCACTTATTTCCCCAAGACTACTAATTTCAAGCATGAGGGGAGTGCCCTTTATTTGAGACACAATAGAGAGCACTCCCCTATTTTACCAAACAAAAATTATTTATTTAAGGTATTTTTAAGGTGATATAGGTGACCTATAAAAAAATTGAGCCTTTTTTCAATCCATTTTACCACTCAATTACATCAAAACCCAAGATTGAAACTTTCATAAGCAAACTATGTATCAAAAGCACATAAGGACTATGTATTTCATCATTTAGGCCCCTCAGTTTTATTTATGTCTATCATGATATCTTAATGAAACTATATTTACCATAAAATAGGTTATATTATTCCCTTTCATCACTCCAATCCTCTAATTTCCTCCCATATAACTGTTTAGTTAGGGTTGAGTGTCATTTGACCGTGTTTGGCATTCTAAAGGTACCTATAGGTGCATGATTATATGCCTTAGGGATAATACTAGGGTATATAAAATTTTTAAGGTTCCTTATAGTCACATTATCCTTGTTTTAATTCATTTGTTTCATTACCCAATCTTTTACATGATCTTCACAATCTTACCTAGGTGATTGAGTGTGCTTTTAACATGACTGTATCCTGAATAGTGAAACATATAGGCTCCTTGTCACCTTTTAGTTTAAGAGATATTTTTTCAACCTCCATAATGTATCTTTGAAACATCCCAAAATTTTTTGGGGTCATACATTTGATTCTTAGGCACTACTAACACCTCAAAATCTCCAAATTGCCCATTGTCTATCTATTGACTGAGACACTCCTAGTTTGCCCCTACATGTAGGTGAATTTATATCTAATTAGATTATTTATGATGCTAAAAGACTCACCTAAATATAATTTGAGGTCATGAAACATGTATGTCATATGTAATCACCCTATATGGTTTGAACATCATACAAAATATTTATAGTCATTGTTCCTTCACCAAACATGTCTAACCCCTATAGGTGGTAATTCCATGCTTGAGGGAGGGTACATGTAGGTGTTATTTGTATGTTTAGACCTTAATCAGGGTGTTTAAGGATTCATTGGAATAATTTGAGGTAAAAAATTTCATTTTATCACTATAATTCACCTTTAATGTCTTTAAAACATCATCAAAACATCAAGAGGTTCACTATTTTCCCTGTCTTAGTCAACTATAGCTAGCTATAGGTGTGATTTCTTTACTAGGACCTTGATCATGAAGTTTGGAGACCTTAATTAAATAAATATATATATATATATATATATATATTCAATTTCCACCTATTCATACTTGTGTTCACTACATGCTCTCAAAGATATCCCTTTTTAGTTGTTACTTCAAGCTACCTTTCATCTTATTACAACTGTAGGTGTCATTTTCAATAGTGTATGAATTAGGATTATGTTAGAGAGTGTAAACCATATTTAATGATCCTTATTCTTGTTTTCTATGGTAATTATGTGTCCCCTAGTGTAAAAAATCAATACAATCCTAGTTTCAATTGTCAACTTTACCTATGGCTTATGGGAAATCACTTAACTTGGACTATTATAGATATCACTACATGATTTTAAATGTTTAGGAGGCAACTTAGGAGTTTTTGAAAACCATTATCCTTAGTTAAAACACCTTTCATATTTTTAAAGCTAAAATAACTATGTGGAATCTTAATAATAATCATACTTGGAGGTCTTGGATTTCAAATCAACCCTAGATGGGAAAACTCAAAAAAAAAGTCATAGAACTTTTGTTTTCACTCTTCAGGGATCAAGGGCTTGAACTTAGTCATTAAATGTTAGAAATATTACTCACCTTTTATCTACCCACATAACATAATAAACATAAATTTTAGGTCTTCTCAACATTTTAGTGATTCTAAGAGAGTTCTAATTTGATTTAACAATCCCATATATGCACTATCAGTCCTTTGTTGACACCTCCTGAAAGAGCATATTTTGAATCCATAGGCATTAAAGAGAGGTTTAGGAAATGTATGAGGTTTAGGACTCATTAGGAAGACTTAGACTCTTTAGAATTGAATATATGGGTGTTTTTCATGATGAATGTTTTGAAAAAAAAGTAAATCATATATTTCAACTTAAAAACCTCTTTACAACCGCTTGTAGATGCACACTCTAATGGCAGACTATATGCATATGTAGTGTATGATTGCAAATCATGAAAATTAATTATAAAATTAGGTTGAAAGGATAAAATTATAATCAATTTCACTATGAAAATAATTAAAATAACTTAACATAACCCATTATAGCCATTAACTAGCTTGAAACTCCTAAAAATGGTGGAAAGTGTCTATCACTCTCAAAAGGAGCCTACCTACAAAATTAAGGTTTTTGGCTCATAAAAACACTAAAAAAAATGAAAAAAATATTCTAAGACATTAGAGGAGGAATTAAACATAATCTAGGACCAAAATTATCATGTGGTTCGTATGAACATACCCAAAATGAAGCAAAACCTATAGGGTTTATAGAATGACAAGTAGATTTACACAATCAACTTCAAATGGATGATTCATAAATCAAAATTGATCATTTATCAATATAATTAAATTTAAATTAAGTTATTTGAGTTTAAAACAACTTGTCAAAATCATTTTCCCTGAAACATCTTGAGCTATCCATACCAAGTAGAAACCTATAAATCACTTTTGCTTGCCAAAAAGGGCTAAAAAGGAGATGAATAGTTTTGATCAAGAAATTTCACTTAAATATAATTTAAATAATTAATATGATTTATTTTAATATTAATTTACATTACATCAGGTTATACCATGTGGAACACTTCCCAAGGAGTTTGTACAAGTGCCAAATTCACCTTTTACTTCAAGAAAACTACCTTTTTCGAAGTAACCTAACAATTTTCAATTAGTAGAAATTACCAAAGACTCCATATGACACATGTAACATGACATAACTTTTTAACACCTTCACACTTCCCAATAAACCCATACAAATCATTAAGTGCACCTTTTTGATAGCTCAAATGACCCAAAAATGATATAAGGACATAAAAATTAATTGACCAAAGATAATATAATATTATTTTACATATATTAACCTATAAAACACCTTATTAAAATATATTGTACCACCTTATAGACCTAAAAATCCATGTTTTTATGAGGGGTTACCCAATTTAACTAAAAGTCAAATTTGGTCAACAAATTGTTGACTCATAAGGGTAGTAGACCAATAGCCTTATTAGTCCATTGGGATTATGGAGTGATATAAGGACTGAGAAAAAAAAGAAAACCTTGACTGTTGTCTACAACAATTTGATAAAGATAAAACACTAATGACTACCTTAACCACACAAAGCAAAGGACACACACCAATAAAGTAACATGTGCTAAAAGCACTTAGGGGAAGCAAAGAACAAACTAATATGTACAAATAAAAATGAGCATACATCCCCCTAGATCAAACACAAATATTTATAATCTTCTTGCTTCATCATGGAGGATTTAATGAGGCATGTAGCCTTTGAACTCTAGCATCGATACCTCCAACTCTTTGACAACATTTACCAACTTCATTAACATGATATCCAATGAGAACCAAGAAGCTCCACAAAAATTTACCAAGGAAATTAACTCATATTATATCTAAACATCCTATACTTTATCATGTGATCCTTCAACTATGACCTCTAATGGTGATTGAAAAAGATATACGTTATTGTCTTCCATAGTGTTCTCAACAAGATTGGGCTTTTTCTCAGTTTTAAGTTCTTCTATCTCATTAAGAAGTTTTTAAAATTCTTCCCAATATTGGTCATTATCCTCCTAGGAATATTCTTTATTTTCCTTGTCATATAATTGGCCTTTAACTTGGCAAAGCTCTTCAATCTCTTGAAAGAGCTCCATTTATAGCCACCAATCATCCTTGTATTCTTTGTCATTTAATACCATTACCTATTCATGCTTGAGAAGGTCATCCACAATTTCATGATCAAGCATGGAATATTACTCATGTAGTTATTTATTCAATTCTTGGCCACATTCCTCATGGATGCACTCCTCCTTAAGAATTGATGCATTAGAGTTAGCTTCATGAATACACATACCCTCAAATATGGAGATAAAAGCTTGTGGATTCTTTTTTTTTTATCAAAGGGAGTACCTATGGTAATATATTCCTCATAATCACTCACGAGGTCTTATTTATAATCCATTAATTTTACTTTCTATTATTCATTTGTTTCTCTCAAGATAGGCTCTTTAACACAAGGAAAATATTCTTCATCATCAACAAACAAGGAGATTCAACATAAGAACTCACCTCTTCTTCATCACTTAGGACCTCTTTAAGGCTCTCAATTTTCATCTCAACTACCATATCATGAATTTTATTCTTAAGGGCTGTAAGATATCCTTCTCCTTTCTAGTGATGCTAAGGCTAGGCATCTCAAAATCTCATGACTTAGCCAAATAAGGCTGCCAAGGAGTTACACTTTATTCAAGTAAGATATTTGAATTTTCCTCAACCATATACTCTTATTTTGGTTCCCACACCATAGGTCCATCAAGGCAAAGGGTGATGGAATGAGGACAAAAATAACTAGTTGGTGGAGGTGGAACATAGAGTTCAAAATTAGGCTGAGAATGAAAAGTAAGAGATTCTTTTAGGAGATCTTTAGGAAGGGAAGGAAGATCTTGGGCTAAGACAACTTGAATTTATTCCTTCCACTTGACATCTAATTCATCACATTTCACTCAACTTGGGAACTCTCTTGAAGGAGGTGAAATTATATGTGTTTAGTCATAGAATCTTCTTGTCGGTTTAAACCTTCCATCACACCTTGAGTTAGAAACTTCATCTTTGAATCTAACTCTTAAATTTTATTGACTAGATCCTCTTAGAAAATTATTTATTGAAGATTATATGAAAAATAATGAGGCTTAGGTTTACATGAGGGATACAATGGAATACAATAATGTTTTTGAGGAAGAGTGGGAGTAACTTGCAAAGGATAAAATCTATTCTCCACTTCACACTCTTTTACAGTTCTTCTATCTTCTTTCTTACACCATGACTCTAATATTTTGCTCCAACTTAGGATCTTAGGATTTGAGTTCTCTTCTTGAGGAAGGGCGGGAGTTTTTTGCATAATATAAATATTCTCTTCAATTTCACACACTTTATCAAGACTTTTATCCTCTTTCTTTTCCCATGACTCCACTATCCTATTCCAACTTGGGATATTATGATTAGAGGTCTCTTTTTGAGTTGGTGGGGATACAATGTGAGAGGGTAAAGAGGGTTTTAAATCCACTTATTTTTTTTCCAACATGTATTTTTTCATATTCATATTTTCCTACTCAATTTGCCTATCAAGGTTTTCTTTAAACACAAGGTTATTCTTCTCAACTCTTTCCTACACTTGATTTGGAAAAGGATGGCCTTGATTGGGTTCATGAGTGGGAACCATGTAGGACTGATAACAACATTTTATAAGTGAAAAATAAGGTTTATAGGTTTGGTTAGGTTAAATTTCATGAAATTATAGCCTATCCTCTAAGGAAGAGACTAAACCACTCACATCTAGCATTTCACTTGTGATCCTTTACCAATTGGCTCTCTCAATAGGTGCCCACTCCCTCTTGACTAACTCTAATGATTTTTTCACTTTATGGATGGAATTATTATGAATATTTTGGCCACATATTCTAATAATATCAAGATCCAACATATATCTATCATAGCCTAAGAGTGTTATATTAAAGGTGGATATGGGCTGGCTTGAGGAGTGGTGAGGCTAACTAGGAGCAAGACATGGAGAAGGATAGATATATGAATGGTATGAATAAATTATGGGATTGATATGATAATATAGAGGCTGAAAATAACCATATTGGTTTTTATAAACTTCATGATAGGGTTGGTTAAGAACTTTCTCATATTGATAGGGAATTCCATAATCCTTGAAGGTCTCACCAACTTATGTGAAATTACTCAACACCAAGGTCAGCCATGAAACTTCATTAATAAATAAGAACACAAAATAACATGTTACCTACAATTTTAAAAGGATTACCTAGGTTTATTTACCAACTAATATAGCTTTGGAGTCCCCATTGATGCTTGAATAGATGCCTCCAAAGGTTGATTGTTGAGAGATATCACCAAAAATCTCTCAACTTCTTGGACCAATAGTCTTACTAGGTGTGCCAAAAAATGTTTTCACTTGGATTTTAACCCTTTTAGGAGATGAAAATCTCTCCTCATCTAAGTGTCATAATAGAAACACCTCTAGGCTTATGGGAAACCTAAGGAATGAGGTGAATGCTAACTCCCTTGATGTACCACTTAGGATTGAACCTAAAACTAAACTTGCGGGGTGAAAATGGAGAAATATAACTAGAAAAAAACTAATATAATGGAGGTGATACACCAAATTTATTTATGGATACCAACAATATGTATGCTACACTATAGACTAGGAAACTAACCAAAACATACACTTTTCCAATCTAAGTCTTCTTTCATCAATGTTACATTATGAGGTTATAGAAGAATGTATTATGATAGGAGTACTAGAAAAGAGGAATTGAATGGAACTAATGAAGATAATAACTCAATTAAACTTTGACATTTCTTGGAACACATCACATGCCCTACAAGAAGAAGCTATAAATAGGTGAGAGAATGTGACAACTTGCTAAGGAATCCATAGTATTCACGAAGAAAATTCAAAATTCAAGTAAATAACATTATGAACAGTCATGGAAGAGGTAAAAATTCTTAATTCTATTGATAAAAATTTATACAAATGATCAGGACTTCACCATACTCATGTGGAGTATCCATACAATTTGAAAATGGTTAGTTCTTATAGAAATTGTGAGAAAAAGAAGAAGAGAGAAGTCCAAGGTTCATAAGGAAACTTGTAAATATGATAAAAGGATTTGATTATTAATTTTTTTATGGTATTGGATGAACAATTTAAATTTAGGATCTACAAGTTTTAGTCCAAGTCACAAACTACATGAGAAGTGGTAAGGAAACTCCTCTACTTGCTCAAAAAAATTGCCTTCATGATTGGAGATGTTTTAAAGTCATATAAATGATAAGTATAAATATAAATTATTTTAATTAAATTTTATTATCTCAAACATGACTCTCTATGCATTGGTTTCATGATTAGTCCTCTAAAATTGTCTCAAATTGAGATATCATCATCTATTATCTAGAAAACTACCCTTTCATGCACCCTACACACTTGGCCTCTAAAATGCCTTTATTTTCTCATGAAAATCCATGGTATGAAACCTTAAATAATAATTAAACCTTAAATACCCTAAATTTCCTTATAATAATCAAGATCACCTTCAAATGAGCTCATTTAAAGTTTTACATCTTCACTAGCTTATCTAATATGCTAGATTTGACTGGTTGTGTTGAAACACTTGGTTAGGGTAATTATAAGTTGATTAAGGGAATTAAATTATTATATGGAGTTATATTAAGTATTAATATTTCACCCAAAGTTTTTTTCAATCTTTTTAATCTTTATAGAACCTAAAAAACATAAAAAAGTTTAAAAGAGCCTATTTTGAAACCCATTCATACAAGTCCATACAAATATATTGCATGTGAGTAATCTTGAGTTAGTAATATTCAACATCCAATAATTTTTATGAGAAAAATATTCCATTAAAATAGATATCCAAGGTTTTTTCTCTAATCGGGTCCTAGTTGAGGGTTTAGTAGCATTTAATGCCTTTTTTGGTCTTAAGGTTGGTTCATAAAGATACAACATCAAAATTGCAAAAAAATTATCAAAATATGATCTTTTGGGACCCTAATAACCTATGCAAATTCATTTGGGTTCCATTTAGAGCATCATGAAAGAAATGAGCTCTTGAAATCACCCTATTGAGATCTTTTTCCTCTATTTCTACATGCTTAAAATGGTTTTAAATCCAAAAACGGTTTTCCTTTGTTTTACTTACACTCCAATGGTTCATAAATTTTTATATCCATCCCATAAACATGTTTCAATCATATTAATATCTCATTAAAAGATATAAATGAAGATGACCCCACTTTAGATGTTAGGCCTAGACCTTGTTCAATAGGTTTGCCTACAACTCTTAGACTAAAATGAGTTTTGATGATTTACCTTAATATTATGGGATCTGAAAGGTTTAAAATAGTCCCTAAAACATTATTAAATCAATTATAAATCTTATCTAGGGCCAAAAGTGAATATGACCTCACACTTGTTCATTAAGATTAAACCTACCCTTTAGGTCTATCTATAAACTTTGGAGCATGGAGAAACCTATTGTGTTTCACCCACACCTAATTAGTTTCCCATGTTTTTTATGGATGTGACTCAACTTTAAAAATACTCTTGAAGTCTCTCCTTATAATTTTGTCACTACCTCTAACCTATTTTTCCAATACTACCCGTTTAAAGCTTGAGGGGAGTGCCCTCTATTTGAGACAAAATCGAGGGCACTCATTTATTTTACTAGACAAAAATTAATTATTTAGGGTATTTTTTAGGTTATATAGGTTCCCTATACAAAAATTTATAATTTGGTCAATCAATTTGTCCCCTCAATTTATTGAAAAACCAAGACTGAAACTTTCATAGGCAAACATTGTACCAAAAAGGCTTAAGGACTGTATGTTTCATCATTTATGCCACTAAATTTTTTTTAAGTATATCATGATATATCCATGAGAATATATTGAAAATAAAAAAGGTGATATTATTCCCTTTCATCAATCCAATCCTCTACTTCACTCCCATACAACTATTTAGTTAGGGTTTAGTGTCATCTGACTGTGTTTAGCACTCTAAAGGTACTTATAGGTGCATGTTTGTATGACTTGGGGCTAAGAATAGGGTATATAAACTTTTTATTGTTCCTTATAGTCACATTATCCTTGTTTTAATTCATTTGTTTCATTTCCCAATCTTTTACATGAACTTCACAATCTTACCTAGGTGACTGAATGTGCTTTTATCCTAACTGTATCCTGAATAGTGAAACCAATAGGCTCTTTGTCACCTTTTAGGTTAAGATAGATTTTTTAAACCTCCATAAGGTATATTTGAAACATCCCACACATTTTTGGGTCATATATTTTATTCCTAATAACTACTAACACCTCAAAATCTCCAAATTTCCCATTGTCTATCTATTGACTGAGACACTCCTAATTTGCCCCTACTTGTAGGTGAATTTGTCTCCAATTACCTTGTTTATGATGAAAAAAGACTAAATTTAACTAAATATGAGGTAATGAAACATTTATTTTATATGGACTCACCCTATATTGGTTGAACATCATCTAAACTATGCATAGTCATTGTTACTTTACCAAACCTATCATACCCCTATAGGTGGCAATTCCATTCTTGAGGGAGGGTACCTACAGGTGTTATTTTAATTTTTACACATTTATTATGGTGTTAAAGGATTAATTATAAATATTTTAGGTCAAAAAATTGATTTTATTACTATAAATCACCTTGAATGCCTTTTAAACATCATAAAAACATCAAGAGGTTCATTGTTTGCCCTGTCTTAGTCAGCTACAGCTGGCTATATGTGTGAATTTTTTATTAGGACCTTGATCATGAAGTTTGGATACATTAATTGAATATTTAAATTCACTTTAAACCTATTAATACTTGTTTTAACTAAATTCTCTCAAATGTATAACTTTTTAGTTATTACTTCAAGCTACCTTTCATCATATTGCAACTGTAGGTGTCGTTGTCAATAGTGTTCAGACTAAGAATGTGTTAGAGAGTGAAAACCATCTTTAATGATCTTTATTATTGTTTTATATAGTAAATATGTATCCCATAGTGTAAAAAATAAATATAATCCTAGTTCCAAACATCAATTCCACCTATGGCATATGGGAAATCACTTAACTTGGGTTGTTATAGATATCATTGCATGATTTTCAATGTTTAGGAGGCAACTTGGGAGCTTTTGAAAACCATTGTCCTTAATTTAAACACATTTCATATTTTTCAAGATAAATTACATATATGAAATCTTAATAATATGAATACTTGGAGGTATTAGAGTTCAAAGCAACCCTATATGGGAAAACTCCAAAAAAAGTCATGGAATTTTATTTTCATTCTTTAGGAAACAAGGGCTTGAAGTTACTCAATGAATGTTAGAAATATTCCTCACCTTTTATCTACACATTTAATATAATAAACATAAGTTTTAGGTCTCCTCAATATTCTAATGCTTTTAAGAGATTTACAATTTTATTTAACATTCCCATATATGCACTATCAGTCCTCTATTATCACCTCCTGAAAGTGCATATTTTGAATCTACAGACAATGAAGAGAGGTTTAGGATATGTGTGACGGTTAGGCCTCATTGGGTAGACTTAAAATAATTTAAATTGACCATATGGGTGTTTTTAATGATTAAGTTTTTAAAAACAATTCCAAATCATATATTTCAACTTGAAAACCTCTTTACAACCACTTGTAGATGCACATTTTAATGGTAGACTATGTATATATGTAGTTCATGATTGCAAATCATGAAAATAGATTGTATAAGGAAGATGAAATGATAAAATTATAATCAATGTAAATTTTAAAACAATTAAAATAACTTAACACAACCCACTGTAGCTATTAACCATCTTGAAAATCTTGAAAATGGTGTAAAGTGCATGTCACTCTCAAAAAGGAGCCAGTCTACAAAACTAAGGTCTTTCACTCATCCAAACACTAAAAAACATGAAAAAGATATTGGGAGACATTTTAGGATGAATTAAAAATCCTATAGGACCAACATAAACAAGTGGTTCATATGGACTTGCCTAGAATGAAGATAAACCTACATGGTTCACAGAATGTCAAGTGAATTTGCACAGTCAACTTCAAATGGATGATTAATAAATCATATTTGATCATTTATAAATATAATTATATGTAAATAAAAAAATAAACAAAAATCATTTGCCATGAAACATCTTGAGTTGTTCGTACCAAGCAAAAACCTACAAGCCACTTTTGCTTGCTAAGATGGGATTGTTTTGATATATAAATGGAACTTACAGAGCATTTAAATCACTAATATGAGTGTGATAAATATTAATTTATGTTCCATGAGCTTCTACCATGTGTCACACTTCCCAAGGAGTTTGTACAAGTACTAAACTCACCTTTTACTTTAAGAAAACTACCATTTTTTGAGTAACCTAAAAATAATCAGTTGGTAGAAGTTATCAAAGACTCTATGGGAAAAATATCACATGACATAACTTTTTTACACCTTCACACTTCACAAAAAACTTGTATAAAGCATTAAATGCAACTTTTTGACCCCTTAGATGACCCAACAATGATGTAAGGACATAATAACTAATTGACCAAAGCTAATGTAATATTAGTTGACATCAATTAACCTATAAAACACCTTATGAAACTACATTATACCCTGTTATAGACTTAAAAATCCATGTTTTTACTAAGAGTGCCCCAATTTGACTAAAAGTCAAATTTGGTCAATAATACCTACATTAATACCAGTTGAGAACCATTTTCACTTGAGTCATACATATCCTAGCCAAAATATAGAGTTCTTTAATGGCACTACTAGTGGATTTCATCCACAAAATAATGTGACTCTAATGTCCATAGCGAGTAGTAATGCTCCAATTCATGATCTTGAGACAAAAAAAAACAAATGACTTGACATTAGAAATGGTCCAAAAACTAAGCATTGACTTTCTTCAATTGTAAAAGAAATAAGGAAATATAGGGGAATGTTATAAAAAAATTATGCTTCTAAAAATTTCAATAGGCCTGTAAATGGGTTCCATGATAGCATCAATAATGGATCATCTAAAATCATACAAATAAATTTATATCATATTGATTGGCTGATCATTAGAATATTTTTGAAACCTTTAAAATTATGCCTAATCAAGACTTTGTTGTAGGGACATCTGGCTTTATAAGGACATCACAATATTTCATGATAGAGGCTTTAAATTTTCCATTTGAAGATGAAGATGAAGATGAAGATGAGTTAATTAAAGAAGTTGCATATGAGATGACTTGTATTCCTAAAGATGTAAAATAGATTGAAATTAATGACCAATAAGACATCATTATTAAGACATATATAAATGAAGAATAAGAATTTATAAAAATGGATATGGATCAAGTACAATATGATATTTCTTCATAAGGTATCCAGAATGATAGCCCACATAGATTTATTTCTGAAATAGAGAATACCCTTGAAGAAGATGACCATTGGCATAAGTCATACCATGATTTCTTAAATGGAATCATAGAGTTGTAGATGGTAGATGATGGGATAGAAAAACATATGGATTTTTCATCTAAGGATTTCACCAATGATCTAGAGTTTCCAAAAGATGATATTATTTTGGAGGTCCAAAATCAAGATAAGTTGGAGCCTAATTAGATATGAGATATGCCTTCCTTCATAAAAAATGAAGGTAAAATAGGTGAATTATATCAAGAATTATCATATGAATTCATCAAGAGGTTAGAAGTATGGGACCAACATGTTTTTGATGGGAGTCCATAAAAACATCACTTAATTGATCATGAAGAAGTATCCTTTAGGGATTATTTGGAATATTTTTGTGCAAAGATTAGTATTCCATTTCCACGTCAAGAAGAACCTAAGAGAGACATCAGTATAAGGATACTAGCTGAGTTACCATTATTGAGTGAAGATGATATAAACCACTATTTATCTATGTATGAAGCCAAATTAGAAATTTTGTTGCAAAGTAGGATAATTTGGGAGGAAGATGATTTGGTTTTGAACCCATATCTTCAATCTATGCATCTAATAATGGTGGTAGGAGACAAAGCTAAATAACCTATAAGACACAAACATACAAGTGTTCCTATCCACAAGAAGAGGCCATTTAATGGAAGTAATCATGCTTCAAGGTTTTTTAGTAAGCTAAATATTTTTCCATTTGATCTAGGACATAAGTAATTTATGTATTTAGTATAGGGCTTAGTTTAGTTTCTTTCTTGTTCTTTCTTTCTTTGCTTTTTTATTTCATGTCCCTTGTCTGTATATAATGTCTATTTATATTTGTTTGTTTTCTTTTGTGATTTGTTATTTGGTTATAAATAATTCCTTTTGGACAACCCTCATCTAAATTTTTATCTAGTTTCTCAAGACAATCCATGGTTTAGAAATGTTGGTATGCTTCTCAACATTGGTTGATTATGGATTGTTGAAATAAGAATCTTGATGTTGTAGTTTAGAGAAACTAGTAAGGAGTAGTGGATAATTTAATTGTTCCTTGAGATTTTAAACCTTTTTCTAATTTAATATTAATTTTAATAAGGATTACAAATGTAGGATAAAAGCTTAAACTATTAGGACACAAACATGCTTGAACTTAAAAACATTAATTACCTGCAACAAAGTTTACAACCAAGGATTATTGATTGAAATGTAAACACTTGACTAAATCCCTAAACCTAGCTAACCTAGTTCATGACCTTTGATAGAAAGATAATATGATCTTAAAAAAAAAAAAAAAAAGATCTTATTTCAAAATCAAAAGCTTTACAAGAAAAGGTGATTCTATTATTCTCCACCAGGGCTATAGATGTCTGGCTAGTAGTGGAGCAAGGCCATAAGAGGAGCCAAAGGTATCTCTATCAGGGCTATGAATGCTTTTCTAGTAATAGAGCAATGCTCAAGACTTCCTTGATCTAAAACATGGTTCTTAATGAATATTTCAACATGCTAAAATTTAGTGTTAATGATTAAAGACATGAACTTGGAAGTTGTTCTTTAAATCCTTTGGCAATTAGTAAGTGGAATAAAAGCACACACACAACATGATTGAGTTTTGATGCTTGATCCTAATTATGCAAGTGTATTATTTATTCTAGTGATGAATTGATCTTAATAATGATGCCTAATCAAATGGAATAAGTAACTTAGTTATTAGTCTAAACCAAAGTCTCTGAATTCTAAAATATTGCTATGTTTTCCCCAAAAGTAGCCATTTATTGAGGTCAAAATACCCCCATTTCTAAAAAATAGAGATCCATGTGTCAAGTTGTGCAAATTTGTGCCTTAAAATTTCAAATTCACTTGATTAGAGTGTCGTTAGCATGTTTACACTTTATTTTTATTTGAGGATCATCCACACTATGGTTTGGCTGACTTATATGTTCATCATTTTACTTTAATCTTATCTAAAGTGTTGGCATTAGATATTTATGTTTCAACTTGTAGGTTTAATACATCCCATCTAGGATTTAACACGTTTAGGTTTTTTGTTCTTCAACATTAAATTGATCATTTATTAAGCTTGATCTATAATTTATTGTTTAAATTCATGTTTTTAGACTATCATTTTACCTGAAACTTTTACTTAAAATTTTAAATTTGGTGGGATCATTTTATTTAGGTTTAAGTGGTAATAAATTAATAATACCATGGCCTTAGTTTAATTTTTATCATAAGGCTTGGTTGTGTTTTTCAACACAACCAAACCTTAGGCTAAAAATCCTACACTTGGTCTATTTTATATCACATGATCTTTTTTATCTTAGGATGGTCCAATTGAAAATACATGGTCACTTTTATTACTTAGCCTAAGGCCTTATCCCAAAGTTCAATCATATTTATTTATACAGTGAAACCCTAGGTTAAGACCTTATGCAAAGTCATTTTCTATGAGGTCCCTTTTGTTATATGTTTATCACCTTGGTCCCAAAATATTTGTGCCTAGGTCCTTTTATTATTATCGGGGTCCTTTTTATATGTTGCATACTTAGCTTTAAAACATTAGACTAAAATATTTTTATTTATTAATACGAATAAAACCATGGTCCAAATTTTGTATGCTAAGTCCCTATTAAATCATGGGGTCCTATATAATTGGTTTAAAACTGAGCTTAATCTTTTTTATCCTATGTTATTTATATATGCTCTCGAGTCTAACTTAATCTTTTATGAAATGTAGGGACTAGACATATTCATCTAATTGGATCCCAATCTATGTCACACATTTAGGTAGAGGACCCAAATCAAATGGATCATGATTAATGATTGAAAATTCAATCAATGGACCCCCATTTTAAAGACCAAGCACCTTTTATAAATCAATGACCAATATTAATTTATATCATATTGATTGAAAAAATTGAGACCACATTGATTAGTCAAAAGTTACATGGGATTACCAAGTGGCATAGCCATGGAGCCCACTACAAAGAGCTCAAAATATTGAACAGTTGACATGTGGCACACATAGAATAGAAAAAAGAACTAGAAGATGACAAGTGGTAGGGCTGGTAGTTAGTTCCTATTACTATGTTAAAATTGATGGTCATGTGACCTTAAAATATGTTCCTATGGATGTCAAATGATAGTCATGAGGACATCATTTTTTGTATAACATTGAGCCTTAATCATGTGGTTAAAATTGACGATCATGTGACTGTCAAAGACCACAAAGACATTAGTTTTATGAAATATAAAAACCAATCACATTCATCTAATTGGATCCTAATCTCTGAAACACATTTAAGTGAAGGACCCAGATCAAATGGAGTGTGATCAATGACTAAAAATTCAAGTAGTGGACCCCCATTTTAAAAAATGAGAACTTTTTAAAAATCAATGGCCAACATTGATTCGTACCATCTCGATCGAATGGAGTAAGACTATGTTGAATAGCCAAAAGTTTTTTGGGACTAACAAGTGTCATAACTATGGATCCCAATAAAAAGATCCCAAAAGATCAAGTAGTCAACATGTGGCACATTCAAAATGTAGAAATGAACCAAAAGATGACAAGCATCAAGCTTTGTAGATAGTCCCCATAATTATTTTAAAATTGATGGTCACATGACTATTAAATAAGTTCTCATGGATGTCAAATTATGGTCACAAGAATGTTAATTTTAACATAACATGAGCCTTAATCACATTGTTAAAATTGATGATCATACGATCATCAAAGATGTTACTAGTCATGAGGATGTTAATTTTAACATAGTAAGGAAGCTAATTCATGTGTTTAAATTGATGACCATGGGACCATCAAAGACGTTCCCATGGATGTCAAATGATGGTCATGAGGATGTCAATTTTGACATAGTAAATTTGGATCCCAATGTTAAATAAAAATAGTCATTATTGGATTATGATGAACTGAATGAACTAAGATGTCATAAAATTTCCATGTTAAAGCCATAATCATAAAGCTTGCATACTTGGTAATGCAAAGGAGAGATTGAATTATCATATGTGTAAAATAGTCAAGTTATTATCCATTAGGGGTAGTTTTAAAAGGTATTTTTAGCTTAAAGATGGAATTATTCCTATATTAGGAAGCATCAAAGAAAAATGAGGACCCTAAAAAAACAATTATGGAGCACTTCATCAGCTAGTAGGTCTTACAATTAGATGAAATAAAAATATTCCTTTTGTAAGCAACATTAAGATATTAATTTATATAAACATGTTCATTTTTGAAGGGCACATTATTTATATGTTAGTTCATTAGAAAATATCATTTGTTCTATAATGTAATAGAAAGCATATATGTCCTATACACATGTTCAAATGTAATTTTATATCATTGATCAAGATGCTTCTTGGATCTTATAAAAGTAGCATTTCCAATTGTAAAATGGGGGATTTATTAGAGACAAAATTACTTTGTAAACTTTGAACAACCAATACAAGAAATGAATTCTATAAATATTATCTAGATTTATCTATGTGTTTACTATCATGGCTTCTCTCTCACTTGTTTGTTCTAATTTCTAGATTTAAATGGTTCTTGTGAATTCTTGGTGTGTACCTTTTGAATACAAAATTGTTAACTTATGCTAATTCTAGTTTAATTGAAGGTTCTCTAGTTTTATTCATTTTATTTACTTTGTATTTATAGATGTGCATCAAATATCTACTTATATGGGTAAATATTTAAAGTAAACTTTATTATTTGCATCATGTCTCATAGTCCTTTGGAGTTTGTCTGATGTGTGGTAAGATTTGTGCTTAAGCTATTTTGTATCACACATTGGTTTTAGTGCATGCTTGGATAAGACTTGAAATTTTTCATGATTTTTGGAATGAAGATCAACAACATCTCTTTATGCCCTACCATTCCTTTTTCTCCTTTTTTATCTAGGTCACCTTAGATTAATCTCATTGTAAATATCCATCTTAGATCAGTTCTTGATCATAATTCACAGTTCTTAGCATAGATACTTCATATTTTACATAAGATCTATTGTTTGTCCATGGTGGATCCCAACCACCAAATAATATAAATATGATGAAACATTCACTTGTTCTACCTTTATTCCATCACAAATAACTAGATTATCACAACCTACATCTCATGCTCTTAATTCTTAGAATTCTAAAATGAGAAGTATTTCTTAAACACTCTGGGCACCTATGGTACATATTCAAGCATAAAAAAAACCTCGTTAAAAAATTTATCTTGCCTAAGAAAATTTGAAGACCTTTCTTATGCAAGGGAAGTTATATGCCTAGAATATCCTCTATCCATTCAAGATCAATGGCCAAACCATCCTTGGAAATAATATGTCCTAATATCTTACCTTCATGAACAAAAAATATGCACTTATTTGAATTAAGACATACTCCATACTACCTATACCTTTCAAACACTTGCCTCAAGTGTTGCATGTGTTCATCAACATATTTATATAACACTTTTATATCATCTAGATAAACCAATAACATCTCATTGATCAAACCTTTGAAAGCCATGTCCATTGCTCTTTGAAATGTGGCACCAACATTGGATAGACCAAAGGTAATCTTAATATAAGAAAAATTCCCCCATTTAGTAGTGAAGTTTTTCTAAGACTGATCATCTAACTTGACTAAAATCTGATTATATCTTGAATATCCATCTAGAAGAGAAAAACATTGAGAACCTGAAACCATTTGCAAAATCTGCTCCATTGAGGGTAGAGGATGGTGATTTTTGAGTGACACTCTATTAATATCTCTAAATTTTACACAAATTATTATCTAACAATTATTATTTATAATAGGGATAAGGGTAGTTACCCATGTTGAATACTTGATGGGAAATATTATCCTAGATTCAAGGAGTTTGGTAAGTTCTAACCTCATGTGTTGTTCAACCTTTAGGTTGATGGGTCTTTACTTATATATAATTAGTTTAACTCAATGGTATGGTGTGATAATATAGGATCAAATCCTTTGAGGTAATCATATTCCCAATCAAAGATATCATGAAACTCTCTACATAGCTTAAGGAATGCTTGCTTCTCTAATGTAAAACATACCATGCTTAGTTTGAGGAGTTTATCCTTGACAATCAACACTTTTTCATAATTCTCCTCTTTTGTATAAAAAATCACTTTATCCTTATTATTTTTATCATTCTCATTGAATATAATTTTTAAGGTCACCAAACCCTTAGGTATCTTATTAGTTCTTAGTTTTAAAATCTAAACACCCAATTGTTCTTGGAGCTTCCTTTGATTCCTTGAAGAAAACTAAGCCTCATTTTGTAAGAATCATGAAATGTGTTTATCACTATTAAATTCTTACCAAGACACATAATTATTAGGTACATAAGGTCTAAAAATGATCTTAATATGAGACTATTTTCCCTCCTCTTTGATGGCAATTCAAGTATCAAATTGAGCTCCTATGGCATCTAGTCTATCATCATGATTATTTTTTTCCCTTTGGGACTGATTAAATATTGAATACATTGAAGTCTCAAATAAAATCTCATAACCTATGCCTATATGACTTAGGGTTCTTTAAAACAACCACATTCCTCACTTGATGCACAACCAATTCACTATCTTCATATACTTGTAAGTTATTGATTCCTTTTCTCCTTGCCCATTGAAGGCCATGAATTAAATGTTAATAGTTAGCTACATTACAAGTAAAACTATAATGAAATTTTTATGAAGCATAATACTATTGTTTAGATGGGGATAACAACATAACACCATCCCATGCACCAAATTTACTTCTTGAACCATAAAAAAACATCTTCCACTACTCATCATCTTCACCCTCTTCCTTGGTAAGTAGAGGTGTTGGTACTTCTTCTTCATGTATATAAAATACTCCTAAATTAGTTTCCTCCATGAGGGCATAAGGATCATGCTCATAAGTGTTAGTACCATATTTATCAAGAAACAAATCTATAATTCCCTCAAGCTTGGAGGAATTGCCATCATCTAAAATAGGATCCTTTTCTTCATGAACAACATAATTCAAATTAGAAATTGTCTCAATGAACAATTCAATATCAAACGTGGCAAGGGTTTATGTCATAATTTTAACTTTGGCTCTATACCTTGTTCTAAAATCCAAGAAAAACCATTTATCTAAGAGATAGCCACCTATCTTAGATTTGAAGTCCTTTGATAGGTAGATTGCAAAGTGGGTTGGGAGATCAAACATAACTATGTCTTGTAAGATAGGAAAACTAAAACAACCATGAAAAGAAAACTTCAAAAATGTATCAGTCCTAATATGTTAGTAGGTGTACCATCTATTTGAATGACCCCTTTGCTATGTGGCTCATATTTTAGGCCCAACTTTTTAGCTACAACTTTGGGCTTGATAGAGGTAGAAGATCCACTATTGACTATGTAATTGTGAACCAACTTGTCACCTATAATGAGGATGAGGTAAAATGGTGGAGGTTTCTTATCCCTAGTGTATGGTTTAACAATGGTACTATGATCATTTTCAATGGTAACATTTCCATGACTTTGACTTGAGAGTGAGGCACTAGGGGGATAATAGATAACTAATTTTGTAGGAGTTATTTTTGACCAGGTATATGAATAACATTCCAAAGATAAATATATGTTTTAGTGTTCTTAAAATAACATACAATGTTTAAAGAATCCATACCTACTTTCTATTGGGATCTTATAGGCAAAGAATTACTTGGAACTTAAGGAATAAGAGCAAACCTTACCATATTTTGACCTAATAGAGATGCAAATGTTTTTGGGACTATCACACTTACAACTAAGTCTTATTTACTTATAAGAGGATTGGATGAGCTTGTGGGCATTCTACTACCCCCTCTTGGAGCCTTCTTTTTAGATATTGTATTTTTTGGGATAGAGGCTCCTTGAATTAGAAAAAAAGTTTCTTCAACTAGAAAATTGGTGAAGATCTCTCCTTGAGGTTGCTAATCCTCATTAACTTACATCATCACCTCATCCTCATTTGATATGAGGGGAGTAACTACTCCTTGATCCACCAAAGTTTTCTCTCCATTATTATTGGCATCCCTAAGTTAGTTTTAATTCCAATATTCTCCCTACACTAAATTTATATGAACTAGTACCATCTCCCTTGCATTGGTGTTAGACTTAGGATTGTATGCATTAACAAGCCTACTACGATTAGGCTACCAATGACCTCTTTCTCTTATACATTATTTTTGATAGGGGTAAGGATTTTGATAGGCACCTTATTTCATATTAACTTTCCTAGTTTGATCCTATAGTGCTAGGAACTTTGCTTTCTAATAAGCATCATATTTTTCCTACCTAAGAGCAAACTTAGTTTTGGTATTGGAATTAGGAACTTGAGACACTTTTAGAGTGATAGAAAAATTATGAAACAATTGAGGCATAGACACCTTAGGAGCCAATATTATATCTTAGATGAGACTATTCTTAACTTTGACAACAAAAGCATATGCTTTAGGTAGAGTGGAATCTCCCATAGATTGAAGCATGACAATAATTTTAGTCCCAATGGATTTTAAGTAAGTAGGGAACACAAATCTAGTAGGTGGTCTCATAGGAGGATGAAATCTATGTCAAGTTTTCTAAAACCTTTCATTGAAGTTGTGCATTGTTTATTTTAGTCCCCTTTTTATTGAGTTGAGATTATGTATGAGAGATGCATGATCAATCTCATTTCTATATCTAGAATTCAAAAAACACTCCAAACTCATCCCATGTTGTGATGTATCCACCTTTTAGACTCTTATACCAATCAAGATCCTTCCATTTTAGGGACACAAAAAGGAGTCTAATCATAATGTTATATTGAAAAATATTAAATAAAATTTAAAAGTTAGAAACATCTCCACTTTATTAACTAAGTGTGACATGACTCTCACCATTAAATATGGGCATGCCTTTTGTGGTATTAGGAGGAATGGAATCGTATGCATGAAGTTGGATTGGATTATCAATATTGAAAGAAGGGAAAGCATGAGGTATATCCATGTCTTATTCTTAAAGATATTTAATTTCTTTAGCATCTTTAACCTCTTCCTCCCTAGAAAAATATACTCATTCTTCAAAGGGTAGATTAGGCTATGGATACTGAATTGCAAGAGGAATTTTAGGTTAAATGGGTGGGTTAATAGAATTATATGTTATAGAAGAGGATGATATAGTGAGAACCATGAATTATAAGGGCACATTTATAAAAAAAATAATGCACTTGAACTAGATTTACCATGAAGGAGTTGTCAAATGTTGAGTAGCACACCAATTTATAGCTGGTGTTTATCAAGACTAACATTCACCTTGATAAGTTATCTTGAAGATAATGGGTTCCATCAATCATGCTATAAATATTGTCAAAAAATATTTCACCCTAGAAGAGGGTGTTCAAGCATATTCTATATTTAGGAAACATGGTAACACTTCCAGGTATGTAGGTGTACCTATATTGGAAATGAGCCTCTAGATTTAAGGGCTAGCTCCCTGAATATATTGTGTAATGCTTTTCACTAAAACTACTACTTAATTATGGGAAAAAGAGTTAGAGAATGTATAAATTGAACAAAAAATTTAAAGGAGGTTATGCACCAAAATGTATTTCATGTGACCATCATATTTTTACCACGATGAAACAAGGCATATAAACGAGTCTCTAAGTCTTAATGGGTTCTAACATGATAATTTCAATATAGAGGTGAGATGTGAGTAGAAATACAAGGAAAATAAACCAA
>JARHVA010004815.1:807500-887500 GCA_037957365.1 Torreya grandis
TCGAGCTTGAGAATTTCGATGAGAACAAGATGAATTTAAATACTAGGAAAATAAAAATTGTTTATCTACTTGTCCAATCTAATAGAATTATATAAAACTTGACGTACATTAAATAATATTACGCTATAATACAAAAGGTTGTTATCTCTAATTATTATTTCATTCTCATATTCTAATTAGTAAAATCATAGGGGACATTATTTTTTTATAGGAAAATCATTCCTATATTCATGGAGGTTATCTCTCCATTAATATCTCACCCAAAATACCTATGATTATGCAGACTCTTATATATGATATTGTTGTAACTCATAATAATATATCTAAACAAATGATATATTCTAATCTATATTCATAATATTGTTTATAATAATATTCTGATAACTAATTACTACCAAATATAACTAATAAACTAACTATATGTAATAATTAATTATTAATCTCATAATTATTCATATTACAATTTACAAATTACTGTGAGGGCTAACTATTCCCTAACAATGGAGTCCCAAAGGGTACTGGTGGTCTAGGAAAACATAAAATAAAGGAGAGGAATAAAGATATAATTTAAAAATTAGGCTGGATATTTATAAAAGAGATAAATCAATGGATAAATATTCTTAAATATAAATAATTATATAGACTTAAAGTTTAAATATTATTTTTAGTTGAATCCTTGCCATCTAGTTCTTACTTTTGTAATTTTATAGCTCAAAATATAAAATTACTATGGAAGGTTTATAAGTGGAAAGTAGGCACATGATAAATTATTAACTCTAGGATGATACTTCACTCTTAAATTTTCCTTTAAGGGTGACTCAACTGTGGGAAAATTTTATTATCATACTAAAAATAGATATGGGAGATAAATTTGTTAATTATGGGGAATTAAAGGAAGAAAGTATAGTTTGGACAACCATTCCTTCTAAAGCCTTCAATCAGGAAGAAAATGAAATCATCTATGATTCAAATAAAATTATTAAATGATATCAAATCAAATAATCTATTAGAGGGGATGAATTAGTTTGGATTTATTTAATGGTCAGAAACTATAGTGTCAAATGGGTATAGGGTGGCCCTAAACACTAATCAACATGGTTCTCCTAGGAATATAATTTGGGATAAAGTTCACTTCCCTAAAATTAATTTCTTCTTCTAGATTACTATTAAAAATAATATTATTACTATAGATAATTTGGTGAAGAGGTGTATTAAGATTATGAATAGAAGTGTGTTCCCTAAAAATAATGTTGAAAATGTGCTCCATCTTCTTATATAATGCCCATTTGCAGACCAAACTTTGATAATTATTCTCAACAAGTTTGAGGGATTTTGGATGAAACCAGATTGAACTTTGAATTTTATACTTTAGTATACATCTCTATTTTCTAGTGAAATGCTTAATAAAATTTTGAATATGACCATCCTTCATGTTTTTGGGGGTCTATGGTGGGAAAAAAACCTAGGAATTTTCCTTAATCCAAAGAAATAGTGTAAAGAGTAGATTCACAAAATATTTCAATCAATTATTTACAAATTATCTATAATATATAAAAAGAAAAAAATATAAGATAAAAATTACTACCAATTAAAAACTAAGTAATGAGGACTTTGATAAGATGGATGAGAGTAATTTGGATAGAATAAATGTTAAGTGGTCATACCTATCTCTAGGGTGGGTGAAGTAAAAATTTGATGGTGCTTATAAGAGTAATCCAGGGAAGGATATTAAAGGAGGTATATTAATAAATAATCATATAAACTTAATTAATACTTATGCAAATAACTTGTGAACTCAAACTAATTATATGACGTAGGCCAAGGCAGCTTTATGGGGCATTAAATTGGCTAGGGATATGGTGATCACTCATCTAACTATAGAATGTGACACTCTCAATCTCATAAATTTATTATATAAGGATAATGAACCAATATGGGTTATAAATAACTTGGATAATAATGCCACAAATACATTCCATCATTTTCAAGCTATCCATTTTCAATGTGTATAGAAAATGAAATAAGGTGGTAGATTGGTTTGAAAAAAAAGGGTTATTAGTAATGAATTTGACCAATGGAGGGATATGAAAAGTATAATAAGAGAGGTATAAATACTCATTCATGGTAAATCTAATTATCCTATCAAGGTTGTATAATGGGATACATGATACCAATGTTTAAACCGAAGGGGGATCTTTGGTCATTGGTGTTAACCTTAAGAATAATTTAGATACTTCTAAGGAATGAAATAATGTTAAATTCCAATTCAATATCATTAATATGCACTTTAAAATCTATTTGAATATAAGGAATTTTATCACTGATAAGGGAAGAAAGAATGTTAATAATCACATTGGTAATACTAATACTCCTCACCATAGACATAATAAAAACTATGAAATAATCAGTTATGTGAGGATATCCATTTATAATTGGCATAATTTTAGTAGGAACATAACTTTCAAGGAATCTCATAGTAGGTATTGTATTTTAAAACTACTTTAAGGTAATAAAAACACTTCCAATAGGATATTATCTCTAATTAGGAAGAATATTGGAGGTTATAGATGCTATACTAAATAAATGGATATAAAAATGGAAAAAGTAGGAAACAATCTAGATGATTATTTAATAGGGAGGATTATTGGCATTCATATAAATTGTAAAGGAATATGATCCACACATCGCTATACAATTTTTAAAACCTTGGAAATCATATAAAGTGACTATGAGGGGTGTTTCATTTATTGTTTTTGAAGACATAATATCATATGTGATATTACTTAACTCTAAATTTATTTGTGGAATCGCAAATGGTTAAGAATATATAAATGATAATGCACAAGGGTTATGATCATATATACAGTAGGCCAATTGGGTGATAAACTTAGATATAAACATACACTAAATTTATTAAGCTGAGATAGGATAAAATTATCAAGTATAATTATGATAAGTAGGGAAATGCCAAATAAGTAATGTACTTAGATTTTTATGATGATAATGTAGTTTTAGATTTGGAATAGGGAGGAACTAGACTAGAATAATATTATAGAACAATCATCATATTCTAATTTTGATGCTTCTAGAACCTCAGACCATTATGTCATCTTGGGATAGTTATGTTGAAACTAATATCTAAACTTGATAGAAGTGTCCTATATGGAATACCTACTAGAAAAATATGTTAGCAAATATATGATTTTCGGTTTGTCTTCACCTTCAATTTAGTTCATTACTATTTGGTCATGGATTGTCACTCATGAATTTTTACAACCCTAGTTCTCCATGTTCATAGTGAACTTGGGGGAAAATGGGTTAGTGGGCACACAGTGTTAAGCTAATGTAGAATACCCCTCTATGAATGAGCATTACCTATATATATATATATATATATATACATATATATATATATATATACATATATATATATATATACATATACATATACATATACATATACATATACATATACATACATATATATATATATATATATATATATATATATGTAGTACTCTGAAGAGAGATTTAGACTGATGTAGTTCTCTTGTATGTGTTGGCTTGTGTGTGAATCACACAATATGTTCAAATCAAGAAAAATAATTATCTAGATTATAAATTTTAAAAAAGGCATGTTAGGATACTTATTTAGTAATTCAAACATATGTATGTGATATCCATATGATTTATATGAAAATAATAAAAAATAAATAAGATTTACTTTATCAAGTGTTTGATCGAGTGATTTGATAAGTTGCCATATGTCTTTTTAAGTGTATGCTATGTGAGGAATAAATGAGGGTTGATATTGTATTTGTATCAATCCATTTGGAGAAATAAATAACATTAAATCACTTGTGCCAGCCATTAAGACACATTTCATTTACAAATTGGATGACTTTAGGGTAATGAACACTTGCATCGAGTCAGGTTACTAGCATCAATGTAGGTGTCTATCCTAGATGTTAGTGTCCAAGAATAAGGAAAGTAAAAAAAAAATCATAACTAGTTGAGGTGGAAGATAATAAGACATTTATAATTTTGTAAAATATAATAATTTTGGGTTATCAACATAAGATTGGTCAAACTAAGAGAGGCTAAGAGGCACAAGATAGAGAAAATGTGAGACTTTGAAAAGAATTAAAGGCACATAACCGAGAGGAATATCCAAGTTATGAGTTTTCCAAGTTTACAATATTGAGGTTTTATATAATCCATAAAATAGTTTCTACATCCCCCTCCCCTTTAATCTAGCAATTAAATTTCTAGTTTAAAGAAAAGAAATATGTACATGGGTCTGTATAACACACCTTGCCTTTTTTTGAGTTCAACTTCAGTATTTTCTTGATGATTACCTACAAAAAATAATGTTATAGTACTAAAAACTTTATATAATATGGAATTGAAACTACTTGAAAATATTGAAATTGAAAGAGCACATTTTAGGAATACACTTGTGTATGGATGTTACTATCTTGCCTATTAGTAAGTTGATTTTAAAGATGTATAATTATAGGGCTCTAAAACTAATATTAGGAATATATATATATATATATTAAAAGTGAATATATCTAAGTATATATAGAGATATATTGCAAAGTACATCCCCACAACCTTGGATAAAAGGTGAGTTTCCACTTGGCAATTAAGATTAGCTCAATCATGCAACCCAATCAAACTTATAACCTTGTGAGAATGAGTAAACAAAGTCAAATAATATTTTAAAATTGGTAAGGCTATATTATATAATAAATACAAACCTAAAATTTTTAATATTGAGTTATTTAATCACCTCAACCATACCAAAAATAAACCAACTACTGCATTAGATTGGCTCAATATAATCTATAAAAGTACATATTAGGTAATAATGTATAAAAATAAATCTTTATGGGTGATGATAGTACCTAATATATTTTTTAAATATTAAATTAATTTGTATTTTTAAATATTAGGTGCACATTGCATATCATATCCACCTTAGATATGTCTCATTCTGAAATCGTGCATAACTACAGTATCAATGTATAGAATTTTGCCACAATTATTAATTTAAATCACATAATTATGTGATTTTTCCACTTTTTAAAATATCTAAGTGTTAATAACATGATTATAAATCATTATCCCACTATATATGAATAAATATTAAGACTTAAATAACTACCAATGTGGATAACATTTTTCTAAAACATGCCTACACTGTAATCTAGAGATGATGAATACTAAATAAGTATAGAAAACATGCTTCCAAATAATGAACCCAATTAATATAAAAATAATAATTTTTGTAATACATTCCTATATTACATGCACTCACTAAATATGAAAATTCATATAAGTAATAAATACTAATTTTTTTTGGAGAACTTGCTTCCAAAGCATGCCCCCATTGAATCTAAAAACTATACAAAATGTGAATAACATGCCTCTATGAAATTCCACAATAATATGACACCATTTGAGGTGAGTTGATAATATAAACCATTATTTACCTCACCTTAAAAGGATAATAAAATTTTATAGTCTTTGAATGTAACCATGTAGCATATAGAAGGACAAGTCTAGGTAAAGGTGGCATTGAAGTGCATAGAACAATGTGATCACATGACATCCAAAGATGCATGATAAGGATAATGGGAGCACATATATATTAATATTACAAGGTAAAAAAAATCACATACATAAGACCACTCAAAATCAATTCAAAAGGAAATTCTCTAAGGAGATAAAAATAAGGGTCACATTCAAATGCCATACAATCGAATGGACATGACTTATTCAAATGTCCATAAAAGTAAGAATGGCATATTTAAATGTCCATAAAACAATACATTACATCTTAAAATTAAAAATAATTCACATATAGGCATTGGGGACACAAAAAATGGATCATATTAAAATGTTCAAATATTCAAGACAATAACAAGGCAAGACAATCAAAGAAGTACATAAAAGAAAACATAAGAAACTAACATAAACATATCATAGTATCCCATGGATCAAATATGTTATAAAAAAAGTCAATTATATTGTATATCATGTACCTTATGAAATATATAATCATGGATAATGACATGTGTCAGTACATATAGGCACAAAACATGATAATGTAGAGACACTATAGAATGATATAATCTATGAGTATCATGATCATAGATGTAGATTCCCCCCATTATCCATATGACATGAGTAGAGGGAAATAATACATTAAAAATATAATATATCATGTATATGTGTATGCCTAAGTCTCCCTCAAAATTTGTGTGAGACACATGTGTATGTAGGAGTAACTGATATGCCATCCATCAACATGGAACTAACACATAGATGCTAAGGGCTAATAAAACATGTAAATGTTTAAAAATATTTTTGGATTTTTTTTTTTTAAATTTTTATAAAGGTGATATGTAATAGGAATAGTGACACTTTAACCCAAGGATATAATCAATTAGACACCCTTGTGGATACCTTATATCATGTGTGCCATATATGTGCATAACAAAATTAGAAAGTGTATCATGCTCTTTTGGTAAGTTTGTACTTGGTATCTTTAGTTTCCATTTATCCACATTTACTTTCTTATTTTTCTAGTGATGGATTAAATTTATAGGTAATGATTCCTATATATATGAATATATTATGTTGTAAGTTATCAAGTGGATCAGAATATGGTTTGTTGCACTCTTCATCTCTAGAGTGTTCACCATCTATATGAGTGGTGAGATTAAAAGTGTTTTGATATGAGGAAAGGCTTGTAGTTTCCTCCTTTGTAACTACATTTAGAACATTATATTTTTCAAGTGTATCTTTATTTTTGACCTCTTTTGTTAGAAACCCTATTTTGAGAATGTTTCTTTTCTTTTCTTAAGTTTGAATTGGAAACTTTTGTTCTTACTCTTTTTGTATCAATACCTTTGGAATATTTTCTTGCTCTAGTTGTTGTATTTGTAAGTGATTTTTTTTATTATAATTTTTATGAATTTATTATTATTTGTGGAATTTTTACTTTTGTAAATCATTTTAATATGTAGGTTCTTGCTATTTTATATTGTAAAAATGCATATTTAAATGATTTGCATTATTATTTCCAATATAGCCCAAGCCTTGATGGTCATTATTTTCATATGTGTATATATGGTAAGTAATGATTGGGAATGTTTTCCTGATATTTGACCATGATAACCATTATTTTGTAAATATTTCATTCCAAAACCATATTTTTTGGAAAACTAAGTATCATTATTGAGAGGTAACTTTGGATCCTTTTCTTGATCTAAATTTTATTTATGAACTTTTCCTTGATATATGTTTAATATTGATAACTATTTTTTATCTAATTTTTTATTTATTACCCATATTTATTATTTTGGTACATATTTTACATGTGCATATTTATGAAGGACCCAATATACCAATGGTTCTTTGGTGGGATCAATGTGGAGTGATTAGTCTTGGGAGATGGTGCACAAGAAGAAGGACTTCTACTAGTGGTAATCTTTTGTAAAGGTCGATGGAAAATGTGATCCTCAAAAGGAGAAGAATGGGATGTCTTGACCATCTTAAAATATCCTTGATAAAAATTATGTGAATTAGGTATAGATATGCCTTTCTAAAATGTAACAATTTCCCAATTGACTAATAATGTAAGATTTTGATCAAGAGTAAAACAATCATTATCTCAGTGCCTATTTATACCATGGTAAGTTAAAAAGTGTTTTTATTTAACATTTTAAAATATTTTTAGTGGGTAATGATAATTTTTAATAAGTTTTATCATTAATTTATCCAATAGAATGAAAATTTATCATGTGGTATATTATGATACCAATCAAATTGAAGAGGTTTCCATTTGTTAAAGATATATGGTCCAACTATGGGATATACTCTATAAGAAATATTTTTTCCTTTGTTTAATACTTTTATAATTTGTTATTTGACATATTATGTTGTTTTTGCATAAGGTTTTTTAATTTATTCATGATATTTTATAACTTGTTTATTTGCCTTGGAAACACGATACTTATTAGGTGTAGTTTTTAGTGAAGAGATATACAACTTGGTTTGAGTATTAATTAAAGTGCATGAATATATATTCCCATCCCCATAAAAAGTCTCAAATTAAGCAAAGGGATTATTCAATTCTCTTTTTTTGATTGGAGAAAGAAGACCTCTACTAAATATAAATTATACTTCCAAATCCAAGGGTGTATAATTTAATGAATATAAGACATCCTTAAATTGGATAGAATAATCTTGTATAATCTCATTTTCTATTTTTGTCAATGCTTTAAAATATTAGAATGGTAACCTAGGTAAGGTATAATGATGAATATTCTATATAAATACATCTTCAAGGTTTTTGGAAGTTTGATAAAGAACCATTTGGAATGATATAAAACCAATCAAGAAACCCTTAAGTTAAGTTGTGATGAGAAACCTTTAAGAGAAAGCTTCCATTTTGGGCCTAATATTTAAGGGAGTGTATATATTATTGAAAATGAATAGTATGATCCAATTTACCATAAAAGGAGGATAAGTTAGGAATAATAAAGTTCTAAAGATAAGGATGCTCAAATACATCAATGGAAATAGGTTTCTCTACTAATGTATTTTCCTCAAAAATAGCCTCATGAGAAGAAATGTGTAGCTTTAGAGTATTGACTTGTTGAAAATATCCTATGGTAATCATAATAGATAACATATAAAAATAAGATGTTGAAGCTTTACTTAGAGGTTTTAAAGTACCATTCATATGAAACATAAGAATGATAGACTCTTTACCACCCTATAAAATAAGATAATTACATGGTTTTGAAATATTTATTAAAGGAACACCCATGTATAAAGATATAAGTATATATTTTTTAATATCATGAAGGTTGATATCATTATCATTTCAAGGTGAAACATTGCTTGAAAATTTATGACACCATAGGAGAAGGATAAATAATTTCATTATTTTCATTATAGTGGTCTAAATAAAGAACAATATTTTTAACACTATCATTATTTTGTAAATAAAGAACATGCTCATCCTTTTCAATATTTACATCATGTGAAACAAAAGGATAACATTCAATTTTTTATTAATCTTGAAAATTTATGCATGCAACATCGTCATCATATTGAATGCTAACTTATTTCATATCTATTATATCACCTTCAATAAAACGAACCAATTGTAATTTTTTAGGAATTTTTCTATTTTAAATATAAGGAAAGAGGATCATAATATTTACATATAAGGTAATACTCATAACCATATTGAGACATGCTATTTTCAACATAATTAGTTAAATGTGCATTTGTATCATTAGTTTTTTCATTAGCATAGCTATAAGGAATATAAGAATATTTAATATGATTTTGATGGGGACTTAAAGGGACTTGTACAAAGACAACCATAAGTTTGCATACAATCATGGATAAGCTAACTGTAATGCCTAGATCAACAAGATAATAAACATGCTTTAAGATATATGCATACAATCAAATCTAAAAAATAAATACATGAATCTGAAGTAAACTTTTGAAGAATGAGAAAATACTAATATGAAAACTAGGGTTTTGGTTTAAAATAAGAGGATGAGTTCACAAAATATTTAACCCTAAATATTTATGTGGAATCCTACATTGGAAGATAGGGTTAAGAATATATAAATTAAAATGCATATGAGTGATGATCAGATCTATAATAGGCCAATTGGGTGTTAAAATTAAATATAAATATACATTGAATTTAATGAACTAAGATAGGATAAAAATAATAATTACATCTGTGATGAGTATGGAAATGAAAAATAAGTAATGTACTTATCTTGTTTTGATGTTAATGTAGTTCTATATTTAGAATAAGTAGGAAAAAAACTATAAGAATATTTTAAGATAGTCATCATATTCAAATTTTTATGCTTCTAGAGTCACAAATAGTAATGGCATCCTAGGATGGTTGTGTCGACACTACTATTAGAACTTGAGAAAAGTTTACTATATAATATACTTGTTGGAAAAGGGTGCGACCACCTCGATGCTTCTAGTTTTGTCTTCACCTTCTCTTTAGTGCACTTAGATATAGGTCATAAACTATCACTCCTCATGAATTTATAAATTCCTAGCTCTTCATATTCATAATGACTATTGGAAGCAAAATTACTGAGATAGGTGGGGTGAATTAGTCTTCAAAAACTTTAAACAATTGCTCTTAAACTTTCACAAATAATTCAAAGTAACTTAGTGATCTAACAATGCATTAAGAATGAATCACATGATCATGAAACTTGATAACAAATCACATATGTGGGAAACCCTCATGGGGAATAAAACCCACTAAAATAAATCTTGGAAAAAATATCCTGTAATACAATTTATCAAATTTAGTTGAGCACCAACCCAACATGAAGTGCCAACCCCAAATTTATCAAGCACCCACTTGAATCTAGAAATAATCCAATTTATAGGAGGCTAAAACACCTTATGACTAAGCACAAACTTATTAAAATAAAGTTATACAATCATAAACCTATAAGATATATCCAAATCCCTCATGACCAAGCACCAACTTACCCAATCACACTTCTAGATTCTATTGTTCCACTGAGATATCCATCTACTCTATCCACTATAATAAATTATAAAAACATATCTGATGTAAATTTTATATACTCTTAATATAAAATGATCACTCTTTTAGATTTACTCCACTTGATCTCTCTCACAACTACCTCTAGGCATCTTCGGTCAACTAGCCCTCTTCAAGACTTAATAGATCATGTGACCTTGATATTAAAATAAAAAAAACCTATATGATATTCATGAAATTATTATATAATATTTTTTTTTATTTAAAACATGTTACCCAACCTCCTTAGGCTCATTGATTTGTCAATTCTTTCACTTCCTCTAAGCTTACTTAAATAGGCCTTAAACTGCCTTGTATATATACCATTTCTTGTTCTTATACCACTTAGTTAGACACAAACCCTAAACCTATTAGGATTGAAATATAATAGGTTTTAGTACATATCATAAAAAATATTTAAATAAAATTTGAGTCCCTTTTTGGTCTATCATGACTCAATTAGGCTTCATTTTACTTTTAGGTCTCATGGAGACTTAATAACATTAGGACTTCTTATCAACACAATACCATTTGATCTCTTGGAAATAATACACCTCCATAGACATTAATATAGTTTAAAATAAAAATAAAATATACCTTATCCAACATCCTCTGAGATCCATAACATAATTTAGTTCCAACTCCTTCATGAAACCCTTCAATAATACTCAATCCTATTAGGTTTGTGTATACCAAATAAGTCTATCTTTAAATACTAAAGCTAAAACACACTTAATCCATTAAAAATGAGAAAAAAATGCATATAAAAAATATAAATGACCTTTATGTCATTAAAAAATTCATTAGACACTTATACTTAAGAGATAAGGGCTCAAGAACATCTCTGCAACTCATTCACTCAAAATTGCCAGTTTACCTTAAAGACCAGTCATCATGACTCAGACCTCCAACACCTATATAAAATATTTCCATGAATTTTTATGAATTTATATGGTCCTATTATATCTATATAATATCCTAAAATATAAATATCATATTCTCTAATGGAAAATATTAGCCTTTCAGACCAATCTCATGACCTTATATCTCATTATCTTATCTGAACTAGACAAGTCAATTTGTGAGAAAAATTTTCACCATATTCACTAACCTAAAAAGCTTATACAAAGAATTAAAATGTATTAAAATTATTAAAAAAATATACATGCACTTTGTTTCATCATTTTATCATAAAAACACATTCTAATTCATCTTCTCACTGTTCCCTAGGTTTTTCACTATTTACACCATTAGGCCTACTAGCGACTAGCTAACTTGGATTACCAGTATAACACACTTTAAGGGTGGAAAATATCCAAAAATATTCATGGAAATTTATTATGAGTATTTATATCCTTATTCCATCCATCTTATTTTCTTGACCAATGCAACTTTTAACTATTATAGTAAATTCTTCACAAACAAGCCTATATCTACACATTTTTCTTTCTGACTTGACTAACCACCACCTGGAGTTACTTGGGAGAGTTTAATACTTGATACAAGAGTTTTTATAGTAATTTGAGACAATTTTGGGCTGTTTTTGAATAATATCTTCCACATCAAGTCTTTTTTAGGGATTTAAGGAGGTATAACATAGGTTTTGGTATTAATGATTGTTCATAAAGGACTACCCCATAAATCCAAAACCAATTCCTACATATCTTAGATAGGAAAATTACCCATATCTCATTAAAATATTAGGTTTCTATGCAAATTTTAAACACACCAAAAAATACCTACAAGTGTTTTTGGGGTTTTGAGACCTCATTCTATGAACTCGAGAAAGCCTAAAACATTGTTTCTTGTAATTTCCTTCAAACCATGTCCACAAATTTTTTTTAAATTATTAAAAAAATATCATACATTTTTTTAAATTATCACATATGTAAAATTTCCTTGAGAAATAATCTTCATGCCTCATTAGGTCAAGTAGGGTTTAGGAGTGGTCTAGGTAGAGACTTTATTTGAACATCCTACCTTGTAGGCTCACCATGAGAATCTCATGGACGTATATACATATTATTCTCATGCTCATATAACCTTTAATACCTCTCACATTCCTAATATCACTCAAATCATCATGACACAAGTTCATACCCTCACTATGCCATGATTAGGCTCAATATTCTAATGTACTTGACATCCTGACCTATTCCTTCCATGTCATGACCTTAGAAAAACATAAAAAAATAAGGCACAAGAAATCACAACACACTCATATCATTTAACTAATATTTTAATAATGACAACAATCCTCTATAACCTCATATAGACAAAAAATCACATGACCAAACTTCATATGACTTGACATCTCTCTTCTATGCACTTGAACACCTTTGACACCATCCTTGACATCAAAATTAACTTTAATGAAAATATAATACATTATTTTCCTTCAAATTATCTTTTGACTTTAAATTCATCTTGTCACATGACTTACCCTAAAACTATTCATGTCATGACTATGCCATACTATGCACATGCATTCCTCTCTACACATACCTCTTCATAAACTATGCTTCCTATGTAGACATTATTTATCTTAAAACACTCTTCAATGACCTATACCTTGCATGTTCACAACATTCATGACAACTCTCATGACCACACTCTTCTCTCTTATGAAAACACTCTTTCATGTACCTTGTCATATCACATACTTCCATATGTCCTTAGTTAATTTTGACATAAATATTCACAAGATGCTTATTTATGTCAACCTTGACACCAATGATCATTATACCTTTACGTGATGCACCCCTTTGACATTAATGACAACAACATACCAACAAACTCCCCTTTTGTCATTAAAGGCAAACACACTACAAAAATGAAATAACTTCAAAAATTTACTTTTCCCATCTACTCATTCTCCCCTTTTTGACATTAATGACAAAGAGAAACTTAAAAATTTCTCCCTTATCATTTAACTTGTTCAATCACACCTCTTGAAACAAGCATGATCTTCAACATTTCTATAGTTTATAAGGCAATTTGAACTTTATCCCTTTCTAATCTCTTTTTCCCTTTTGGTAATAGGATCATAGAGTCTATGAAGAATCATACAAACATTCTATGCCTAACTCCATGCATACCTTCTTCAAATTAATTTAGATACACAAGGACAATGACCTTGTACTTGATATGACTTATATAGATAGAACACTTTATCACTCAATAGGCCATCACATCTATTCTTATCTAACATAGATCTTCATGTTTTATGTATACCTTATTTGACATAGAAAATTTACTTATCTAATCTTGAAGCTAATGAATCATCTGATTAGCTCCCCCTTTATCCTCACATCTTGTGCTCATCACATGAGTCATTAGGACTCATAGACCATTCTCAAAATATTTCAAGCATCTTGATATCAATACCACTTCTCAACATAGATCAAACTATCAATTATTAGAAACAAATAATTTTTTTTCTTTCCTCTCATTTACCAATCAACTACATCAATTTTCATCATACTTCTAGCTCTATCCAACATACAACTTGGCTTTATGACCATATTGGTCTTGTAAAACAATCCATTTTATATATGTCACTAGATACAATCCTATGATTAGACATGTATTCCATATCATGACTCTTCATGAACTGATCTCTAGATTCAATGGCAAAAATACTTTCACTTTGTCATATACATACAAGCTACAAAGAAAACAACTCATACCTTGAAATACAAACAACTTAGAATCCTCTCAAGATGAGTCCTTAAACTAAAATCTCATGCTTTTATAGATACAAGAGTGTCTCCATGAGGAATAATAGAGTCATACCTTTCCATAAGGATCTCAAAACTCCATAAACTTATGAGATTCCTAGATGTCTAAATCACTCTGCTCAATTATCTTGTAATCAAGAGACTAATAGTCCCTCTTTAGAATCCACTTAGGTTTGAATAAATAGTTTGACTCATCCACCTTGTCATCCTTCTTCTTCTCTTTGACTACCTTGTAAACACCTAAAAATGTAAAGTTTTCTTGACATTCCTTCACTTCTAATCATTGTTTTATCTTATAAAATAATCCATCTTGATCATTGGGCTCAATAGGATCAATATTAAATTTCTTTGGTTTACATACCAATGTTTGACCCTTCTCATGCACTCTAGGAGCTCCATATACATTGTTAAGTATTAAGGTAATTCTAAATCCATTAGGATATAATCTTGTAATGTGTCCCATATTGTGATAATTATAGAAAAAAAAAACACTTTCATACATACGTCTTGACCGATCACTCCTTCTCCCATGTTCCCATGATAACTCATTCCTTGAGACCATTATACAATCACTTAATCAATCACCAAATATATGACAAAAAAAATAATAACCATTAAAATAATTGAAATACCTCATTGTATTTGGATTTCTGATTGGTCTCTTCATGTTGACTTTCATGTTGGTATTCTTGACTTGCTGATGATCACTTTGAGTCTTAACTTTTAGAATTTATATAAAGGTCTTTGAGATCTAAATATCCTTGTTCTCCTTTTGATCTTCTTTGATTCCAAGACCTATTTTTTCATGTGGCTACCTTTTACTACTCAAAATATCACCAAGAACTTTAGTACTCTTTTCAAATCTCTGATGTGTATTCAACTTGATTGTTACCTGATCCAATTTTTCCTTTAAGGACTCCATTTTTATTTTAAACTTGATGCATTATTCCTCCTTGGTCATAAGTTTTTTAGTGATAATTTCAATGTGAGTTTACAGCTATTTGATTATCTCCTCATGCTAATTTGTATTGATGTTTAGTCTCTCTTCAAAGAGATTGATTTGATCCTCATAACTCTTAGCCAATTATCTTAGTTTCTAATTCTTATTTTTTTTAAAACTTCAATTCTTATAGAGCACTCATCAATTCTACCTCAAGGGTCACTTCAACCTTTTATTCATCTAATTTTACATCATTCATAAGGCTTTCCCCTTTTAATAAACCCTCTTTTTCTATTTTCATACCGATGAATAAGGTTTAGTTTTTATCATGTTGATTACTATCATCATCACTATCAAATGTACTTGTGTCACTTACATTAGATGAGCTATTATATTCTTTGGTATATAAAACTCTCCTTTTATTTAGTGACCCTTTCTTTCCTTCATTAGTCTTAAAACCTTTATTTATTTTATCATGATTATAGACCTTCTTATCATCACCATGATATTCATCATATTCATCATCATGCTCAGTCTTATCCTTGTTAGGATATTTAGAGGCAAAATGACCAATCTTACCATGGTTAAAGCATTTGAATGGAAAATTTCCCTTTTACTTACTTGAACCTCTCCCTATTTTTTTTATAGACATGGATTATATATTGTCATCATTATTGTCATTGTCATTATCCTTGGCCTTCTTATCTTGTGACTTATTCTCAACTTTAAATGCAAATTTATTCTTAGAGGGTATTCCATCACTTGTTCTCATTTCATAGGTAGTCAAGGTGCCATGAAGATGATCCATATGTAGTGTGTTAATATCTTTTATCTCCTCTAATATAGAAACTTTTGAATCAAAATTAGAATTTAGGTATATTAGTACCTTTTATACTACTATTGATTCTTCTAACTTCTTTCCTAGACCTTTGATGACATTTACCACTTCATATACTCTCAATAGATAAGATGTAATGTTTTCATATTCCTATATTCTCAAACTTTAAAATTACATATGATGAGTATGAAAATTTGCCAACTTAACATTAGTGTCTCCTTCATATATGGTATGCAACTTTGTTGAAATTCCTTTTGTTGTATCACAATGCATGACCTTAAAAAATTCTACTTCTGAAAGACCACAAAGAATGAAATTCATTACCTTAGAGTTATTCTCACTTGCCTTCATGCCTACTGGATAAGTTGGTGGTGTATAAGGTAGATTTAATCCATTAAAAATATATTTCCATATGTGATAGCCTAAATTCATGAGAGAGGTCTTCATTCTGATGCTCCAAAATACATAATTAGTCTTATTTAAGAGAGGAGCCTTATTGGTTGAGAAAATTCCTTATGCTTCTTAGATAAACATGGCTATGCTTCAATAATCTCCTTTAAAATATTAGGCCTACTTCAAAGGACAAATATTTGATACAAATTTTTGGAATACAAATTACTAATAGTGGGGTAAATCACTCTTCAAAAAAATTCAACAATTTCCCTTAATGTTTCATGAATCATTCAAAGTAACTTAGTGGTCTAATAATGCATTAAGAACCAGTAAAATGAGTACAAAACAAGATAACACATCATATATGTGGGAAACCCTCATGGATAATAAAATAAAATAAAATAAATATTGGAAAAGTTGTCCTATAATACAATGTATCAAATTTAGTTGAGCACCAACCCAATATGGAGCACCAACCCTAGATTTATCAAACACCCACTTGTTAGGAGGATACAACCCCCTATGACTAAGAGCCAAATTATTAAAAGAAAATTTAAAAAAAAACCACCTTCAAGGCAGACCCAAATCCCTCCTAACCAAGCACCAACTTAGCCAATACCAATTATGCAAGCACCAACCTGAAAGGAAGCTTCAACTCCCTCTTTGACCAAGTACTAGCTTAGCCAATCACACTTATTTCTTATATTCTTACACTAAACTATAAATATTATCTATCCACTATAATACATTAGGAACACATCTATTATGTAAATATTATAGCCTTTAAATATATAATGAACACTCCTTCAATTCTACTACACTTGATCTCTCTCAAAACTGCCTCTAGGTATCTTCGCTCAACTATCCCTCTTCAAGACTAAATAGGTTATGTGACCTTGATATTCAAATATATAACACCTATATGAAACTAAATAAACTATTATATTCTCTATCTTAAGGGTTTAAAACATGTTATATAACCTCTTTAGGCTCATTTATTTATCAATTGATTCTCTTACTATAAGCTTACTCAAATACGCCTTAAACTACCTTTTGTGTGTGTGTGTGTGTGTGTGTGTGTGTGTGTGTGTGTGTGTGTGTGTGTGTGTGTGTGTTTGTGTGTGTGTGTGTGTGTGTGTGTGTGTGTGTGTGTGTGTGTGTGTGTGTGTGTGTGTGTGTGTGTGTGTGTGTGTGTGTGTGTGTGTGTTTGTTTGTGTGTGTGTGTGTGTGTGTGTGTGTGTGTGTGTGTGTGTGTGTGTGTGTGTGTGGTGTGTGTGTGAGTGTGTCTTGTGTGTGTGTGTAATCAATGTGTGTAAATGTGTGTGTGTGTGTGTGTGTGTGTGATGTGTGTGTTTTGCGTGCGTGCCGTGCGTGTGTGTGTGTGTGTGTGTGTGTGTGTGTGTGTGTGTGTGTGTGTGTGTGTGTGTGTGTGTGTGTGTGTGTGTGTGTGTGTGTGTGTGTGTGTGTGTGTGTTTAAGGGTTTAAAACATGTTATCTAACCTCTTTAGGCTCATTTATTTATCAATTGATTCTCTTACTCTAAGCTTACTAAAATACGCCTTAAACTACCTTTTCTGTGTGTGTGTGTGTGTGTGTGTGTATGTACACACACACACACAAGGCACTTTAAGGCATATTTGAGTAAGCTTAGAGTAAGGGAATCAATTGATAAATAAATGAGCCTAAAGAGGTTGGATAACATGTTTTAAACCCTTAGGATAGAGAATATAATAGTTTATTTAGTAAACTATTATATTATCTATCCTAAGGGTTTAAAACATGTTATCCAACCTCTTTAGTCTCATTTATTTATTAATTGATTCTCTTAGTCTAAGCTTACTCAAATATGCCTTAAACTGTGTGTGTGTGTGTGTGTGTGTGTGTGTGTGTGTGTGTGTGTGTGTGTGTGTGTGTGTGTGTGTGTGTGTGTGTGTGTACACACACACACACACACATTTCCTTATTCATATACCACTTAGTTATCCACACACCATTATCCTCTTAGTTAGGATATACAATAGGTATTATGACATCTTATCAATAATATTAAAATTACCTTTGAGTCCCTTTTGGTCTGTCATGACTCAATTAGGCTTCATTTCACTTTTAGGTCTCATGGAGATCTAATTGCATTAGGCCTTCTTATCAACACATTACCATTTGATCTCTTGAAAAGAATTTAAAACTACATATATTTCAAGATAATTTCAAACACAACTTAAATTCACCTTAGCAAAAATCCTCTAATATTCATAACATAATTTAGGTACAACTCTTTCATGAAACCCTTCAATAATACTCAATCCTATTAGGTCGTGTATACCAAAAAAGTATGTCTTTCAATATTTTAACTCAAACATAGCTAATAAATTTAAACATGAGATAAAACATTCATATACATAATATAAATTACCTCAAATTCTTTACCAAATTCATTAGAGACTTCCACTTAGGATATAAGGACTCAAGAACATCTCTGCAACTCACTCACTCAAAACTACCCATTTACGATAAAGACCAATCATGGTAACTCATACCTTCAACACCTATATATACACTTTAAATGAATTATGATTAATTTATATGATACTATGATATGTCTGGACCATCATCAAATAGAAATACCATATGGTCTATTTAAAAATGTTAGTCTTTTAGATCAATCTCATGACCTTATATCTCACTATCTTATCTAAACCAGATAGGTCAGCTTGTGAGTAAATTTTTCACCATATTAATCGACTTCAAAAACTTATACCAAGAATTAAAATGTCTTAAGAGTCTTGAAAAACATATCCATGTACTTTTTTTCATCATTCTATCATAAAAAAGCATTCCAATTCATCTTGTCACTGTTGCCTAGGTTTTTTACTATTTACACCATTACGTCTATTAGCAATTGGCTAACTTGGATGACCAATTTATCACACTTGAATTATTTAACCTATTGATAAACCTTGATTTACATATATTATGAGTATCTATCTCTTTCTATCCATTTTATTTTCTTGACCAATGCAAATTTTGACTGTTATAATAAATTCTTCACAAACAAGCCTATATCTACACATTTTTCTCTCTCACCTAACTAACCACCACCACTTGGAGCTACCTGGGAGAGTTTAATACATGATAAGATAGTTTTTATATAAATTTTAGACCATTCAAAGATATTTTTGAACAAGATATTCCACATCAGGTCCTTATTCGGGTTTTAGGGAGGTTTAACATAGCTTTTGTTTTTAATGATTATTTATAAAGGACTTCCTCTTAAATCCAAAAACAATTAATAGATATATTATATAATACCATTCCAAATCTTTCATTAACATATTATGTTCCTATGTAGAGGTTAGACATTCCAATGAACACCTGAAAGTCCTTCTCAGGTCTTAAGACTTCATTCTATGAACTCAAGAAAGACTAAAATAGTGTTTCTTAAAATTCCCTTAAAAATGACCTAAAATTTTTAGGACATGATTAAAAAATACATAATTATTATTTCCATGATCACATATGCTAACTTTACTTGAAATATGATCTTCATGCCTCATTAGGTCAAACAAGGTCTAGGTGTAAACTTGATCTGAAGGTCCTACCACTGTAGGCTCACCTTGAGACTCTCATAGATGCTTATACACTTTATTATCATGATCACATACCCTTAAAAACCCCTCACATCAATAATATCACTCACCTCATTATTCCACTGGCTCTTACCTTCACCATTCCATGACTAGGCTAAAACTTCTAATGTACTTTCCATCTTGACCTATTACTTCCACATCTTGACCTTAACAAAACATAAAAAATCAAACATAAGACATCATAACACAATAATATCACTACACCAATCTCTTTCTGATGATAATAACCTTCCACATCCTCATAAAGACCTAAAACCACATGACCAAGCTTCCTGTGACATGACATCTCTCTTCCATGTACCATAACACCTTTGATATCATCCTTGACACCAACCTTGAATTTCATGAAAGCATAATACATTAGTTGCCTTCAAATTCATCTTGTCATATGAATTACCTTAAAACTTTTCATGTTATGACTATTCCATACTATACACATGCATTCTTATTTACACATTCCTCTTCATACACTATGCTTCTTATGTATACATTAGTTATCTTCAAAAACTCTTCCATGACTTATACATTCCATGATCACAAAATTCGTGAAGACTCTCATGACCACACTCTTCTTTCTCATGGCAACACTCTTTCATGCACCTTGTCATATCACATACTTCCATATATCCTTAGTTACTTTTAACATCAATCTTCATAAGATGCTTATTGATATCAACCTTGACATCAATGATCATTACACCTTTACATGATACACCCTTTTGACATTAATGACAATAACATTCCAACAATCACCTTAGGGAAAAATTGGTTAGTGTGTACATGATGTTGAGCTAACCCAAAAAATGCCTCTATTAATGAGTGATTCCTACATAGCCAATATTATGAAGAGGGCTTCAGACTATCATAGTTTTTCCCTATGTGTTGGCTTATGTTGGAATCATGTAATATGTGTAAAGTAAGTATAACAGTGATTTAGCTTGTAACCTATAAAATTGGGCTCTTAAGTTGATCCTTGAATAATTTAGACTTATGTATATGACTGATATGAAAATAGTTTAAAATAGGGAAGCTTTGATTTATCAAGTGCTTGATTGAGTTCTTTGGTAAGTTGACTTAGGTATTTTTGACTATATGCTAGGTGATTGATGAATGGGGGTTGATTTTATATTTATATCAATCAATTTGGAGAAATAAATCTCATTAAAGAACATATGAGGACCATTAGGATATGTTTCATTTGAAAATAGGATGACTTTAGGGAATTAGACACTTGCATCAAGTCACGACACTAGCATTAATTTAGGTGTCTATTTTGGAAGTCAGTGTCCAAGGAGAAAAAATTAGCTATATGCTCAGAACTTGTAAGGGTGGAATATACACATGTTTTAAGAATTATATGTAAGATAGAAGGTCTGAGTCATCAATATAAGACTAGTGGGACTAAGGGGTACAAGATAGAGTAAATTCAAGAATTCAAAAATCAAGAAAGGGCTAAAACTGAGAAGAATAGCCAAGGTCTAATTTTTCCAAGTGGACAAGACTTAGGTTCTATATATTCCATAAAATATTATCTATAGACATTTACAAGTTTTGAAGGCATAAAATTAATCAAATCTAAGAGATATGAGAATGAGGAGATGACCTTTTTCTTAAGGGGGGAGGAAATCTAATTTATTTTCAAGGAGGTGATTTTAAATATTAAATTTTTATCCCCCTTGGAATAAATTTTTCCATCAGGCAATGAGATACATTACTCTCAAAAGTATATTCAAATGTGCATATTATTATAATTTCAACTCCCTTAACAAATTCAAGCATAATAAATTGATTATATTTAGTTTTTACTTTTTTTATTTCATTGGAAATTTTTTTCTTGGATGTTTAAGTGGATAAATAGATGCTTCTCTTAGACCAAAAAATGATATGTTTTTTACCTTCATTCTAGAATACAATTTTTAGCACAAAGACCTATTGTGAAAGTGGTTGAGTCTAAAAAAATTAGGACATATCTTAAATATGTTGTAGGGGAAAGTGGGGATGGAAGAGTGAAACCTAGGAAGCCTAAAAAAATTAATATTAAAATCATCATTGAAGTTATGTTATTTATGTCTAAGGGTATGATTTCTATGACAAAGGAAGTTGTAAACGTTATTAAGGAAAACCCTGATGTTGATTATGAAATTCAAATCATATCATCTTCAAATAGTGGTCTTTACTTTCCCTTTTAGATTAATATTGGTGTAGAATGGAGTGATGATACTAATTATGGGAATTCTTATGATCATAATGAGGTTAATTGTGAATAGAGTAAGGACTGAGAAGCTAAAACTTGTAGTGCTAAGAAGAAAATCCTTGATCTAGATGTTGGTAATATTTAGGATAAAGTTATTTATATGGAAAAGGATGTTGATCTACGCAAACATATTATGAAATGGTTAATGAAATAAAATGATATTTTGAGGGAAAAATGAAATTCAAATTTAAAATTAAAGGGATAAAATCAATATAAGAATGATGGTGACTTGAAAGAGATGATAGATAAAATCAATAGCAATATTACCTTGTTGGAGGAGAAGGTTGCTCAAATGGAAATAGAAAGAGAGAAAATGAAGGAATATACGAAAAATCTCATCCAGTTTAGTAGGATATTTATAAAAATCCATGTTACTAGTATTCACATGATTAGATAATATTTTGGTGAAAATAAAGAGGAACATATAGGAAACACAGATAGCAAGAGATCAAATACATAGGGAAGAGGCAATAAGGTTATAGATAAATAAATTGATCTAGAGAAGGCTAGGGACTTCATAAAGTTCATCGATGCAGAATGGGATATGGATAAAACCTTAAAAAATATTGTTGACTCATAATTATAGGTTTTCTATCCTTTTAATGTTGTTATGTTGTATAATTATTGTTTATTGTAATTTTCCTATGATTTTTTATGATGGATCTTGTTTGTGCCCTAGTTTGTAGTGTTTTGTATTTTTATGGTTGTTTGACCACTTTTATCTTTTGTCTATATTTTATGAGGGCCAGGTCCTTCTTAAAACACTTTTACCAATAATAACAAAAAATTCAATAAATTATATTCTATTATAAATAATATTAACTCTTTATAAATAAACCCCATATATGTGATTGAATTGGTATGAGTCTATATTAGTAATATTTTACAAAAAACATTTTGGAATAATTTTAAGTGATGGACTTCTTATTATTGTTGATGCTCAAAAAGTAAAATACTATGGTGTAATAATTAACTAAAATCAATTAATTAATTTATAAATTATTAATAAAATTTTGATTAGTTAATTAAAATTTAATATAAATTATTTAATTAACAAAATTATTGCTTACGTAAATAAGGTAGCTTTAATTATTGTGTTCAAGACCATCACACGTTATCAGTTTTAGTGAAAAAATAGGAAATTTGTTCTTAATATAGACTTTTTAAATATATATAAAAGTGAAATTTAATTTATCAAAACTTCCATGTTAATGTAAAAATAAAATAATTGTGAGGTTTAAAAATATATCATATACATTTCTAAGATATAATTTGTACTTCAATAAAATATCAAAAGGCCATTTTTATTTTTTTAACTCAAAGTATAAAAATCATAAATTAGCCTTTTAAAATTTCAATTTGGAATTTCATTTTTTTAGTGCCATAAAAATTAACATGCAAATGAAAAATAATAGTAAAAAAACATGTGTTATTGTGATACACTGATGAAATGCATAAAGATTTTTTTTTTTTTACTAAATGTTGAAAACTTTTATTATGAAGTGGTATGGGAACTATTTGAGAAATTTCTATAGGAATAATAGTAGAAGAAAATTTTATTTCAATTTTATTGTCTTATAGTTTTGAATGTGGTTTTAGGTTAATACTAGATGATGTTGGTGATTTATCCATAAACATGTTTGAAGAATAGATGGACTTCATAATTATTTCCATATATTTTTCACATTTTATTTTTTTTGGTTAGTGTAATGCCAAAGATACAAAAAAAATACCACACATTATTTGACAACCATGCACAACTCTTACAAAGGTTCATTCCTTAACATGTATGTAGTTTTAATATGGTATTATGTAAGCTCACAGTTGGTTAAAAATTAAATGTGAAGGACATTTGTCTATTAATTCTTGTGAAATTAACTTATTATTATTTGATAATATTTTTGATATAGGGTGAGTCTGTAAGGTAAATCCTTTGTACCTTGAAGTTTGAATTTATCATCAATGTCACATAAACTATGGAAGTAATTTCATATATTGGATTGAATAGTCATATTATATATCCAAATTTACACCATAAACATTTAATGTACTCTATTTGGATAATAAACAAGCTAAAATGGAATCATGAAAAAATGTTATATTTAAATGCAAATAAATATACATTAAAGTTATGAATGAGAAGACAAGGGACCATATTATATTAATAGATATGTTGGTAATATACGTTGGTTTATAAATTAGCCTTTTAAAATATCAATTTGCAATGTCGTCTAGAATGCTATTCCAAGGATAGTGTTTCCATGAAAAATTAAGCATGCGTCCTAATTAGTAATATTATTTTTAGAGCCCTTGTTCAAGAGGCTTAACTGTTTGTTGTAAGTGCATGCTCAATACATTCTTGATGTAGAATGATCATCTAAGATTTTGTGAATTATTGTAGTAGTTCATTGTATTTGGTCTGTTGAACAGTACAGAATTTCAATATTATGAAGTTGATTGTTCTTGAGAGAGAGAGAGAGCTCTTGAGGAATAATTTCTATGAGGATCTATACATCTAGGAGAGTTGTGGAAGAAAGAAGTTTCTTCAATTGTATTCCTTTTGTAAAGAGTTTGTTAATACAAGTTTTTAGGGTGGTTTCTTGTATCTCTTGTTCTTGCTATTTATCATTCTAGTTACTTGTCTATCTGATTTATTTCTGCATTTATTACTTTCACAAGTGTAATCTATTGTTGGTTGATCCCCAACAAGTGGTATCAGAGCCAGGTTGCAGGTTCAAGAGCTGATACCAACGAGTGGTATCAGAGCTCAGGTTCACTAACAGGTGGTTATCTTGTATATTGATTACAGGTTCTCATAGGGGTTTCTGTAGGGATATTTGAGTGGGAGAAGCAATGGTAGATGAAAGTAAATTGAGAATGGAAAAGTTTAATGGCAAAAATTACCAACATTGGAGAATGAAGATAGAGGATTATCTGTATCAGAAAGATCTCTACTTACCGTTAGGTGGGGTTGCAAAGAAGCCCAAAGACATGGAGGATGAAGAATGGGAAGTTCTTGACAGAAAGGCTCTGGGGTCTATAAGACTGAGTTTAGCATCCACTGTGATATCTAATTTATACAGGCAAAGTTACGGTAGAGTTGATGACTACGTTAGCAAATTTGTATGAAAAACCCTCAGCTTCTAATAAGGTATATCTTATGAAGTAGTTATTTAATTTGCATATGAATGAAGGTGGATCTGTTTCTACTCATCTGAATGATTTCAATGGAATTGTGAATCAATTTCAGTCAATATAGTGTTTGATGATGAAATAAAAGCTCTTTTAATATTATGTTCTTTGCCTGAAAGCTGTCATGGCTTTAATTAAGTAATACTTCATCTGTATCAAATATTTTGAAAGTAGAGGATGTTGTTAGTGTTATCCTGAATGAGGAAATACACAGGAAAAGCACAGAAGAGACATCTAGGAATGCTTTAAGTTTTGAGAGCAGGGGAAGGCAAAAAGATAAGAGCAAGAGGAGATCAAGATCTAAGTCTAAGGTGAGAGGAAGATCCAAATCCAGGAATGGCAGGAAGCAACAATGCTGGAATTGTGGAAAGATTGGGCACATAAGCAGAGATTACTGGTCAAAGCCTAAGGAGGACAATCAGCACGAAGGAAAGGAAGAAGCCAAAGTTGCAGGTATTGCACAAGATGCCTTAATTTTCTCTCTGGATAATAATATAGAATCTTGGGTGTTAGATTCTGGTGCATCTTTTCATGCTACCCCTAACAGGGAATATTTTAGTGACTATATCCATGGAGATTTTGGAATAGTGTATGTAGGGGATGATGAGCCTTGTAAAATAATTGGCAAAGGTAAAGTGCAATTGAAGATGCAGAATAGCAACACATGGGTGTTGAGAGATGTGATGCATGTTCCTAGCTTGAAGAGAAATTTGATTTCTATAGGAAAGTTAGGGGATGAGGGTTGTACAGTAACTCTCACAGCAGAATCTTGGAAGGTGACCAAGGGTGCACTTGTTATGGCCAGAGGTAAGAGAGAAGGTACTCTCTATTTGTGTAATTGTGTTACTATCAAATCTCCTTCGGTATTATCTACTTCAAATGTGGATGCTAAACTGTGGCACTCAAGGCTTGGCCACATGAGTGAGAAGGGGATGTCAATTCTTAAGTCTAAAGGTATGCTTTTAGATTTAAAAGGCATAGATCTAGAGTTTTGTGAGCACTATGTATTTGGAAAACAAAAAAGGGTTAGCTTTCTCAAGACTGGGTCTACTAAGAAGAGGCATAAGTTGCAGCTTGTTCACACAGACGTGTGGGGATCGGCTCAGGTTGCTTCCATTGGAAGATCACAATACTATGTATCTTTTATAGATGATGTTACAAGGAAGGTATGGATCTATTGTATTAGAAGAAAATCTGATGTATTTGAGACTTTTAAGATTTGGAAAGCTATGGTTGAGAATGAAACAGGTAAAAGATTGAAGTGCCTGAGATCTGACAATGGCGGTGAGTTCTATAGTTATAAGTTTAGAGATTATTGTTATATGCATGGAATCCATAGGTAAAAGATGGTTCCAAGGACACCTCAGTAGAATGGAATTGCTAAAAGGATGAACAGGACAATAATGGAGCATGCAAGATGTATGAGATTGCATGCTAGTTTGCCCTTAGAGTTTTGGGCACAAGCTATTGACACTGCAGTATACCTGATTAACAGAGGACCCTCTACAACTTTGGATGGTGGTATTCCAGAAGAGGCATGGACAGGTAAAAAGGTAGATCTCTCATATCTCAAAGTTTTTGGTTATGAAGCCTTTGTGCACATAAATAAAGAAAATAGAAAGAAGCTTGATGCTAAGTCTATGAGGTGCACGTTTATTGGCTATGGCTCAGATGATTTTGGTTATAGATTGTGGAATCTAGAAACTAACAAGGTAATTAGGAGCCGTGATGTTGTTTTCAATGAAAGAGTGATGTATTGTGATCGGCTAAGGAAGCTGAATCAATCTGAGCAAAGCAATGGTGAATTGGATGAGGTGAAGGTCCAATATGAGCTTGTGGGAAAAAGAAATAATCACTTGCAGGAAAACATAGAGATCAACATCGATAGATTAGGAACCGACGTCGGCAAAATAGAAACCAAGGTCGGCCATATAGAGACTGACGTTGGTAGGACAAGCACTGGCATCGATCAGACAGAACTGGCGTCAGCTAGTAACAGGTCTGGAGGTGACTGAGGTTGGTCACTGTCAGAGAATTTAGGTGGACAGCGTGTTGTGAACGAGTCTCAGACACCCATCAGGAGGTCAGAAAGGGTGAGTAAGCCTCCAATTAGATATTCTCCTTCTTTATTTTATCTATTGCTAATTGATGGTGGAGAACCAGAGAGTTTTGAAGAAGCAATATAGGTGGAGTCCAAGAGTCAGTGGGAGCATGGCATGGTTGAGGAGTTGGAGTCCTTAAGAGAGAACCAAACATGGGATTTGGTTGAATGCCAGCTGGTAAGAGAACACTCAAGAACAGATGGACCTACAGGTTGAAAGAAGGTGAGAATGGACAGATGAGATATAAGGCTAGATTGGTAGTGAAAGGATTTGCACAAAATCCAGGTATTGACTTTGGTGAGATTTTTTCTCCTGTTGTCAAAATGACTTATATAAGGGTTGTATTATCTTTGGTTGCTTTTAAGGATTTGCATCTTGAGCAGCTAGATGTTAAGACAGCATTTCTTCATGGAGATTTGGATGAGGAAATTTATATCAAACAATCGAAAGGATTTGAGGTCAAGGGTAAGGAGAAGTTTGTGTACAGATTGAAGAAAAGCTTGTATGGCCTCAAGCAAGCTCCTAGGCAATGGTACTTAAAATTTGAAGGTTTATGACTGAGCATGGCTACAATAGGTGTCAATCTGACCATTGCATGTATTTCAAGAGATTTGATAATAGATATATTATTCTATTGTTGTATGTAGATGATATTTTGCAGGATCACACATAGGAATCTCTGAGCTTAAGGTGAAATTAGCTCAAATTTAATGAAGGATTGGGAGCAGCATCCTTGGCATGAACATTAAGAGAGACAGGAAAAATCACAGGTTGATATTGTCTCAAGAAGATTATGTGGACAAGGTGTTGAAACATCAATATGCAGGATGCTAACCAGTAAGCACACCTTTGGCTGGACATTTTAAGTTGAGTAAAGAACAATGTCCTAATTCATATGATTATACATGAGTAAGGTTCCATATTCTTCCACAGTAGGGAGTTTGATGTATGCAATGGCATGTACTAGACCGGATATTGCCCAAGCAGTGGGAGTTGTAAGTAAGTATATGGCCAATCTAGGTAAGGAACATTGGAAAGCAGTTTAAGTGGATCCTTAGATATCTTAAAGTAGGCACTTGTGCTATGGAGGTTCAGATACTTCTCTACATGGTTATGTAATCAAATATAGGTGATTTGGATGGTAGGAAGAGCACTACAGGTTATGTTTTCACTGTAGGTGGAGCGACAGTTAGCTAGATATCTAAGTTGCAGAAGGTTGATGCCTTGTCAACTACAGAAGTAAGTATTTCCAGCCACAGAGGCTAGCAAAGAGATGATATGGATGACATGGTTCATGGATGAGCTTGGTAGGGAGCATGAAGTTGTATAGTGAGTCAGAGTGTAAATAATTTGAATTCAGCCTTTCATCAAGAACAAAGCAATAAGCTAAGGTACCCAGGTATTGGAAGATGGTGAGTTGAAGTGGAGAAGATCCTAGATCCTAATTATATGTTAGAGAAAGCTAGTTACAAATGAGAAATTGAATCTTATTCAATGAAGTTGATTAGATATATAGTTCTGGTGCAGCTGTATTATCTCCATTTGGAGCTAAAACATCACAAAGGAGCACACTTTGACAGTTTCGAGTCTACACAGACACCGGCATCGGTCAGGAGTGACCGACGTCGGCCAGGTGCAGTTGCAGAGGCACCGACGTTGGCAGTGGGTCAGCTGATGGTAGTCACACGGGCAAGCAGTAGGAACTGGCGTCAGTTACCTGTGCGTCTAGAATGCTATTTCCAAGGATAGAAGTGAGTGTTTACATGATGAGTTTAAGTTGTAGTCTTAAGCTCGCGTCTCTATTATTAGTAATATTATTTTTAGAGCCCTTGTTCAAGAGGCTTAATTTTTTGTTGTAAGTGCATGCTCAAATTTCCTAATTCTATATGTAGAATTAGATCTTCTTAGCTTTGTGTGAATTATTGTACATTGTAGATTTGGTATGTTGAAGAACAGTACAGAATTGAATCAATCCAAGCTTGTTGGAGTTGATTGTTCTTGAGAGAGAGAGCTCTTAAGGAATAGAGATTTAGTGAGAGATCTATACATCTAGGAGAGGTGTGGAAGAAAGAAGTTTCTTCAATTGTATTCCTTTTGTAAAGAGTTTGTTAATACAAGTTTTTAGGGTGGTTTCTTGTATCTCTTGTCCTTGATGTTTATCATTCTAATCTATCAGTTATGCATTAATGCCACAAGTAATCTATTTATCAGAGTTGATCCCTAACAATGAGAAGACAAGGGACCATATTATATTAATAATATGTTGGCAATCTATTTTATAAATTAGCCTTTTAAAATTTCAATTTGCAATGTCATTTTTTTAGTTCCATAAAAATTAACATGCCAATGAAAAATATTTTTAAAGCAACATGTGTTAATTTCATACACTTGATGAAATGCATTAAGATTTTTTTATTGACTAAATGTTGATAACTTTTAGTATGAAGTGGTATGGGAACTATTTGAGAAATTTCTATAGGCATAATAGTAGAATACAATTATATATGATTTTTATTGTCTTATAGTTTTGAATGTGGTTTTAGATTAACACTAGATGATGTTGGTTATTTATCCATAAACATATTTGAAAAATATATGGACTTCATAATTATTTCCATATATTTTTCACATTTTAATATTTTTGGTTAGTGTAATGCCAAAGATACAAAAAAAATAACACATTATTTGACAACCATGCACAACTCTTACAAAGGTTCATTCCTCACATCGTATGTAGTTTTAATATGGTACTATATAATTTCATATTTGGTTACAACTTGAATTTGAAGGACGTTTGTCAATTAAGTATTTTTAAATTCACTTATTATTATTTGATAATATGTTTGATAGAGGGTGAGTCCTTGAGGCAAAAACTTTGTCCCTTAAAGTTGGAATTTATCATCAATGCCACATAAAATGTGGAATTAATTTCATAGATTAGATTTAATAATAATATTATATATCCAAATTTACACCATAACCATTTAATGTACTCTCTTTTGATGATAAAGAAGCCAAAATGAAAACATGAAAACATGTTATATTTAAATGCAAATCAATATAAATTAAAGTTATGAAGAAGAAGATAAGGGGCCATATTATATAAATAACATGTTGGTAATATATTTTGGATATAGAATTTTATTAAAATGTAATATTCCATTTTAAATAGGTTAATTTGATGATCAAAGTTTCATGATATAAGTTTACTAATTATCTATTATTTTTATGTTATTTCTCAAGATTATGTCTGGAGTTAAGAGTGTACTAATTAAATTATAATTATAATTTTTTAATAATGTAGATAATAAAATTGAATATTTATAGCATCTTAGTCTTGTAAATTTGACAAATATCAATAAAAAAATATACCCTTTAGTACTAGACCTCCCTACTATCAAAATGATTGAATTTTCCACCTCACTATGACTAAATACTTATCACTCTAATACATATAATTTTAATTACCCAAGTCCCATATAATTCACATAAAACTTAAAACCTGATAAACATCCTTCATTAATAGTTTCATCTTTATATCGATTTTATATCCTTTTGGATACTACTAGCCATATAGGGACACTACCCCTAATGGTAGGTGTCTAGATACTTATCTATTGTATAGTAGCCAAAAATCATTGAAATTATAATATGGTTGAAACCCATGGGTTAGCCTAATTTTCTTATTGAATTCTACCTTGATATATTTCCAAAAGGTGTGGTATAAATACAAGTCTAAGCCTTCTCATTCCTCATCTAGAAAATGCCAATAAAACACATACTAAAGCTAAATCAATAAACTACAAAAACACTCTATTCTATCTTATTTTTCCCTATTTTCATATAAAGCATAGGAAAAATAAAATTCAAGGTTTGAATTATTCAAATAGCATCCCATGAGTGATACTTTGAAAATCACAAGCTATATCACTACATGCATCTTCATATATTATATTGCACCTTTTTGCACATAATTTCCCACACAGAGGATAACTACAAAATTTTGAGGCCATATTTAAAGTATTGGCTATTTAGGCAACAAAAATTCATATATGTTCCTTTGGTAAGCTTGACACCATGATCCCACTATCCCAATTTTTAACAAACTCATTCAAAGGGTGAATAAGGGGAAGAAAAATAATTTGATCAATCAACAAAGAACAAAACCCTGTATCCTAGATCTAAATATAGTAAGAGAAAGACAATGAAAATTATATAAAAATGAAGTTGTTAATATATAGTTCTAATTATTATTCCATATTGGACACATGCATCATAGTTAGACACTAGCATCAGTGGTAGTGTATGAATATGATGGTAGTGTCTAGTGTCATAAAAGTACAATTTACAAAATATGATGACTGATCCAAAATAAAAATTCTACATATTTTACATTTTTTATAGTACATATCTACCTTTATATAGTAAACCAATTAATTACCATTATTTCTTATTTATTGTGATATATTTTAATAGTTGTATTTTACTATTTTTTATCAATCTCAGGTATATAAATCCAAAGTATTATTTATCAGAGTTTTCTATTAATTGTCCTACTATATATTAGCTTATCACCCTTGTGTATCAACTATTTATATATTCTTAGCCCAATACCACCACATTTATAAATTTAGGGTCAAATAAAGGAAATTATTATAAATAATGAGTGTTGTAAATGATTATTTATTTTAATTTATTGATTCCTCAAAATAACCAATCCCTTGTCATTCTTTCAATTGGGTTTCTTATATAGCTCAATTTTTAAATATTTAATATTAAACCCCATATTTATTATATTTTGTCAATGATGTGACTAGGGTGTAAGGGTTCAATTGAATTGAATTGTTTTGCATGTGGATACATATGACGAATGTATTGATCCTTAGGTTGAGTTAATGCATAGTATTTATATGGTTCCTAATCTAAAGGCTATGTATATAGGTATCCTTGGTAACTAAAATTTATAAATGGTAGAGTATAGAGAACAATATTCATCTCATGTATCCAAAGTCTCCCTAAGATAGTATTATAATTAAGGTCATTAGACATGACCTGACAAATGGTTTCATCATGGGAGGATCCACAATTATATGTGATGTCGTTTATCTAAGTAATTTATGTGGAATTTTATAAAATATTTGAATGTTTATGTTTGAATAATCAATATATTATGCTTGTATAACTAGTAAAAATATAAGAAAGAGATATTACAAATATTTAATTTGAATCAATTATAAAAAAACCTTTTGATATATTTATTGTGCATAAAACTTAGATATATAATGGTAGATGTTGATCTATGATATTATTGGGATGCAAATATTATATTTAAAAATAAATACTTTATTTTTTCTATTTAAAATTGTTTATATTAAAAAAAAATAAGGTGGCTCTAAATTACTTTGTAAAATTGTGTGTGTAAATCTTCATAGAAAATATCCTTATACATTGGCATTGTTTAGAGTAAATATAAAATTTAAATATTAACATGAGAAATATTTAGTTAATACATGTTATTATAACCCTTAGACTTATTTTATTTCCTTGAGGGTGTGGTGGGAGTTGAGGAGGAACATGTTGACTACCTTATTTTTTATTGTATCAGATGAGATATCCATCCTCATTTGGTATTAACCATGTGAAAATTAGATTATAATATAAGTCATGGATGAATGATTGGATTGAGAGGGAAAAATGATTCATGTATATCTTCTAGTAATTATTAGTGATAAGTAATATCTTAGATTAGATACTTAAACAATATGAATTTAAGAAGGATTGAGATTGTATATTGATGATTTTAGCCTTATTATGATTTTTTGGATTTGATGTGTGTGTGTGTGTGTGTGTGTCTATATATATATATATATATATATATATATATATACACACACACACATATATATATACAGTGAATAACAACTTATAAAGTAAGATAACATGCAACCCAAAACTTTAAAAGATGTGAAATATATGCATTCATTATTACTAATATTTGAAACTCTTACGGTTTTTTTAAAAAGAGAAAAGGGTGAAAAATAGTAATAGGAGTTTTTTTTAATTTTTAGGATCTCATATATACCAACTCTAGTAAAAAATAGTGAATATGAATGCATAGAAAACAATAAAGAAGGATTCCATCATTGTCATACTCACACTATCCCATATTGTGGTGTATGTTAAGAGTAACATTTTAGGGATAACCATTTAATATAAAACTAAAATAAAAATTTAATAAAGGATTCCTATGGGTTAAATAAAACCTTAGATATTTCTAATATATCATGTGGTAAGTGAAAACTAAATTTCATGAATAATGATATACAATGTCTGGAGTATTGGGTAAGTATACCTCATAGCATATCATAGGAGAAAATAATAATAAATTTGTCTATAATTAAAACTCCTATGAATTTTAAAACTATTGAAACACAATTTAGAGGAAAAAAAATAAAAATAAAAATACAAATCAGAAATTAGAGTTGTTGATGGTGTTTTTGACACAACAATAATTAGGTAGGTTTTTGTTAAGAACCTACCTCTATTTAAAGGAAGAAGATCCCACAAATAAAATAATTACCCAAGGTATAAATATACCATTTCCTTTTATGATGACCTTGTCTCAATAGTTTGATGTGTAAACATTCCATTCAAGGGGACTTTTTAACAAACTAAATATCTATGACATCTCTAAATTAGACAATTAGGAAGAGGATAGAAGTCCTATAATAAATTTTCATAAGACCTATCCTTGAAATGGAAATTAAAAATTATTAATATGAATAAAAAAGTAAATAACTGATGTACAAATAGATTCATCACATGTATATAATTAATAATGCTTAAGAAGTGACAAACAAAACCATGAAACAATAATCAATATAAATGTTTTATTATATATTAATTTCAAATAGTTTAAATCATCATCATAAAGAAAATAAAAATAGAAGGGATAAAGAGATAAAAATCCTTTTAATACTATATATTCTCTTACAATGTCTAGCTAAGCACACCCACTAAAACCAATCTTTGGTTGAGCTAGACTTAACACAACTTCAACCCAAGGATAGTATGAGAGTATTGGAAGCTTACTATATAAGAGTAAAATACCATGATAACCATATACATATGAAAGAAATGGATTTAAAATCTTAATAACCTTTCAAATATCAAGATATGCATTTTGATTAATAATACTAGGTAATTACAGTTATTCAAATGATAGAAAATGACTTTGTAATAGCAAGAGTAAAATAAGAGGAGGGATAGATTATCCTAGAAATTAGTAAAAATGCATAAAAAAATGTTTGGTTATATATGTATATTTTATATTTATATAGATATATCCAAGCATGGCATTCTCTAATATTGAAAAATATCAACCCATAGAAAGTATCTCAAACAAAATGTATACACGAAGGTGGCCAACCCATCCCTTAATTTCTAGTTTATCCTAGTAACTAGGCAATTACAAACATTCATTTTTGATTGGGGATTATGGTTGGGATATTTATAGATCCACCAACTTGAACATGATTTTTAATTCATAGAGAATATGCCTCTTAAATGCTAATTATTTTTTTTATGCTCATTGTATCTCCTTATCCTTCTACCATGTGCACACCATATGATGAATCATGCCATAATAATTATTTTTCATCCTATTTAGGGGGATAATAGAGATTAAATTCACATATTTTTGGAAAATTATTACAAGTATTCCCTTGTCACTTCCACTTCACCATGCCCTATTTAGACTTTTGTATTAATTTTAAGAGGCTGATTAAATAAATGGCCCATCCCCATACTAGTTTCAGATTCTCTTAGATCAATTCACTTCTTTAATAGCCCAAAATCTATCATTTTAGGGCCTTTTAGTTGGTGAGAAATAAACTACACTTTGATTACACTTCCCACACTTGACATATAGTCATATTTGGAAGTTGATGGTCTTGATGGCTAGATGAGTCATCAATTTTGGTTTTTTAAATCTTTTGATGATTAGGCCTATCTTCATGGCTCATTGGGATCATGAATTTACATATTTGGATAACACTTTGAGCTTTTTTATGAGGAAATCCATCCAAATTAATTATTGGTATTCAAATATGATCCCTTCAAGATCAAATGAGAGGGTTGTGCATAAACCCATTAAAGAAAAGATAAGGGGAAAAAATAAAATGACTATAAAATCAAAAGAAAAGTCATAACCACTTTTGATCAACATGAGAAACAAATGTTATATTTTATATTTAGACATAAACATTCACATATAATATTCTCTTTATTAGAACACTATATTTTTATAAGAATTAAATACACACATGCATGCACGCACGCACACACACACACACACACACACAATATATATATATATATATATATATATATATATATATATATATATATATATATATATATATATATATATATATATATATATATATATATATGTGTGTGTGTGTGTGTGTGTGTGTGTGTGTGTGTGTGTGTGTGTGTGTGTGTGTGTGTGTGTGTGTGTGTGTGTGTGATTAATTTAAACCAAGTGTTCTAAGGTGGGATATTTTCTTTGTGAAGTATACATAGCCAATAGAAATTGAACATTTAATCGACCAACTTCATCATTTGATATTTGACTTATGATGTTCAAGATGACTATTAATTTTAATCCCTAAAGTTCCATGTCGCATGTTATTATTGGTAATGAGGCTTAGGGTATACCTATTTGTGATAGGTATATGATTATCAAATTTAATCTCAAGGGAAGGCTAACTTCATTGGGGTATAGTCAGATAATCCTTTATTTAGTTGGGATTTTGGTTTGGGGCATTAAACAATGCCATGTGAAGCCACCGTGATGAGTTGGACCTTTGGGCTAACTAATTTAATATTTTTATTCCCCTTGGCCTATAGCTTGCAAGAAGTCACTATGTGGTTTCTCATGTCCCTGAAAACATGTGACAATTAACCCCTTCCTTGAGTCTTCTAATCCCATGAGGTTCTAGGATCTTAATAATTTTCCATGTGGTAGTTTATTGGGGCCTTAAGGCCTCAAAAATATTAACCTTTTAGACTTAATTCAATTATTCATCAGGATGGGTTACAGATATATGGGTCTTAGAGGCATTAAAAAGACTTTAAAACATTTATAAAATTCTTAGATGTAAAAATTTTACACACTGGATCTAAACTTAGAAATGACCTGATAGTGACACATGAAAAGGTTATAGGGGGAATAAAAAGGATCAAGGTTCAAATTGAAATAGAGAAACATAAATAAGGCATTAATCTTGGATTGATAGATGTGGTTGACTTAACATATTTAGATTGGACTTCAGTAGAACCCAACTTGGGAAACTCGAGCTCAAGGGATATGATCTTGGCTAAGTTGAGCTTGGTACAACTAAGGGTTGAGTCTACCTCAAAAAATAGGCTAAAGATATATGGGCTACTCAAATAATAAAATAAAACATCACCTAGAACATGGAAAAGGATATAAAAACCTATTCCCAAGTAAATGTATTAACAGTCCCTTGAGCAAGATGCAACAACATTTATATCAGTCAAGGAAAAAAAGGTATTAATTTTTAGGTTTAAAATTGGGTGTGTTGTGCAAGAAACAATAAATTGAAAATCCTACTAGGAGATACCCTTGAGTATCAAGGAAATTAAAAATATCCAATTATAATTCAAACACAAGCATCATCTATAAGATATCATCTAAGGTAAAATAAAAATGTAAAGGAACAAAAATCTACTTCAACACATGACATACTAAGATGAAATTCTATGTAAATACAATCGGTGTGTGAGCTATGTAATTAATTCAATTATTTTGTAGGCACACACAATAAATCACATTTGGCCAAATGTTAATAACTTATGAAAGGGAAAACATTTTGCAATTTGACTTAGAGGGGAATGACATGGGTATTGTTATATTTCCATCCAAGCATCTATAAACCCAACATAGATACATTTAGTCTCTTTTGAAGGCCTTACTCCAATGCAAACAAAGATGGAAAGCTTATGGTGGTGTTTACCGAGATCAACCTTTCAACAATAATTTTCATATTTTATATTTTAGTCAAACTTGATTTTGAAATATATTTTACTTTTTCATTTATGGAGGGTTGGGTACCAATCCATGGATTCAGGGAAAATTAAAAAGTTCATGACAAATGAGATAAATCAGAATCAAATCAATGTAACATTATTCCTTCATATACTTTATTTATTACATTTTATGGTCCTTCAGTAAGAAAATATGCCTTTCTAAATCCATATGTTTAGTTTAAAATCATTGGCCTTAAAAATTCTAAAAATACAAGGAAAACACAAGAGTTTATGTATGTTTTAGACAAGAATTTTCACCTTTACTCATAGGAAGGCCACTAGTGCCACTTATGCACAGGTTGATCATTTATCAAATTTTGGCAAATCATGGGGGACCAAAAGTTAAAATAATAGGTTCAACTTAAAAAATAATAACATGCAGATAGACCAAACACAAAAGAATAAAAATAAGCAAATAGAAATCAATGAAAGAAAACCTAAATTAACACAAGTGACATGAATAAAATCCAACAACAAAACAAAAAGAAACAATAAAGTATTTATAGGGTGTTCCCAATTTATTCAATCCTAAAATTAGTGCTTGAGGAATTTTTAATTGATAGGTCATGGGACATATTCACCATTAGGACACCTTAGGTTGAAATCATTCTTACCCAAGATTTCATAAATTTGGTAGGGACCCAACCACAAGGCATCAAATTTACCATGTTATCCCATTTTATCATGAACTTGTCCTAGAGAACTAGATCATAGATCCATAAGGCTTTCACTTTGGATCATTTGTTAAAACATGACTTGATGACTCCTTGGTGCTTGATAAATTGTATCAAGGTTTCCTCACATTTTTATTCTAGTCATATTAGGTTCAAGAGTCGAGCCTCAATTCTATTATCAATTTTCAAGTAGTCTCTTATAAACTACAAGGTTGGGATTCTTATTTTCATAGGGAAGAAATGATCTTGGCCATGTACCAGATGATACAAGGAAGTTCCTAGAGAATATTTAACTCTATTCGTATCATAACATAGTGCAGATTTTAAAACATTTTCTAATCCCTTGGGTTATTTTCTAATATTTTCTTAATAACATCTAACATATTTTCATTTGTTGATTTAACAACCCCATTACCTTATAGCTTATAATTATAGGATACTTTGAGACTTAATTGGTTATCATAATCCCATTCATTGAATTATAATGAGGATAAATTAGTGTTGGTGTGAACAGGGTTATTTTCTATCTAGTTCTACCATTAGGTGTAAACAGGGTTATCTCTCTAACTAGTTCTATTGCTTGATTACATTCACACCTTATCTAGTTAAATTTAATAAGGTGTTTTAATTTTTTTTTACCTCACAAGATCATGAAACTTATCACAATCTTGTGTAAGATTGTTGAGGGGTATTTCCTATAAATACCCTCATTTATAAGCTTATTATGACTACACAATCTATTGAGTGAATATAGTTTATTCCTCATCTTTTGATCTTCTTTCCTTAGTCTAAGTGCTTCCCTAGGCCTGTTATATTCTAGCCTAATCTCACTTGGCATCAAAGTTGGTTAAGGTACCTAGGGTATCCTATTAGGGTCATCAATATGTTAATTTCTCCCACTATCAAATATGCTCTTCTCTTGCATATGTAGGATGGTCCTAAGAGTTAGAAAGACATGAGAAGAATAATCATATTTGGTGGGGGTTCCTTCTTGAGAGTTTTTTTTTTTAGGTTCATTTATGGAATTGTAGGATCCATTTAAAGCTCATGACCACATCCAAATTTCCCAAGAGATACAAATTTACCTCTAGTTTTGTCTAAGTTGGACATCAGAGGCTCTCTTGTTGAAGTCCTTATTGCAAATGGTTCATGCAAATCAATTTTTTTGGTCCTCCAAAACAACATATCTCTTTTTTGGGATCATTATTTTATGGTATTTGTTTTCTCTTCCCTTCAACAAATTAGGTTTCAAAACCAATATTGTTTATTTAGTTTATTTCAAAAAAAAAAAAAAAAAAAAACTCTTATTTTTATTTTTTTTAGAAAAAAAAGAATTCCATTGTAATTTTTTTTGTTAGAAAAAATAGAAAAAAAACATATTTTTTGATATTTTAAAAAAATAAAATATCAAAAAAAGAATTAAAAAAATGTTTATAAAAAATCCAAACATAAGTCATACATCCTATACAAATCAAGCCCAAGGCTCAAATATTAGACACAGGGGATAGGCCTTCTCTAAGGCTCATGCCTTGGCAAGGCTACAAGCCTTGGTGGGGCATTGCCCCACTACCAGGTTGATGCCTTGGTGTGAGGCTTAGCCTCCACTAGATTTCTTGGCCCTACCTACTTTTTTTTAGTTTAAAAAAAATCAAACATTTTTATAAAAAAATTAACAAAAAAATCACAAACCATCAAACAATTGTAATTTTTCAATTCAAATAGCTGAATTTGATATTATTTTTCAAACACAACAAAAAAATTCAAAACTACCAGATTCTACCAAATTTGAGTTTGTTGGTTTTCAAAAATAATTTGGGTGTGTTGGTTTTTCAAAAAACATGTTCTTCATGCCCATGGAAATTGGTTAAATTTGGATAGTGCATAATTTGGACTGAGTTTCTAGTTTTCCCACATGTAAACCACTCCACATGCCAAATATTTGAATTTTTGGTCAAAATTTGGTGGCAGTTTTGCTAAACTTTGTGGCAATCTCAATCTAGAAGAATTATACTACATTTGGTGGCATTTAATAATAGCTAGTAGATTCTTAAATTTATTGATAGTTTTGATAAATTTGGAAAACTACTGGGTGACCCCTCTCCAATGTGTACAGTGACTTGGTAACCCAACTTCATCGATGAATATCTCGAGCTCCAGACCTATAAATTATAGGCACTTTTTATGATTTTGGCTATTTTTCCACCCTCTATATGATGGTGTATATCATTTTGGCATTTGATTAGTGGTTTTGCAGTAGTTTATACTTTGTCACAAACTTTGAAGGCATGCCATCCATTTTGGACCTAAGGACTCCATTTTCGATCATTTGAAACCCATTTTGAGTGTATTTTTTTCTAAAATTTCATGTAATTTATAGACGTGATATTAGTTTCTAACATTATCTTGTAAAATTCTCACTTATTCATTCTTTCTTTCTTTTGGCAAATTTTAAACCAATTATAAACCACCACTTAGCCATTATTACAAGTGGAATTTGTAATAACACTAATTATAAATTTCCAAAATTATTTTTGATTGGGTGGATTCTTGATTGAGTGATTTTTGGGGGGTGCTCTTGTAGTCATTTCTTTACTCCTAATCATGGCTCTTAATCATTAGAAACTCAAATATGAGTACTGTGGATATAAAAAGCATACCTTTGATGATTGTATGCCAATTAAACTCGATGATCTTTAATAATTCGTTTCAATTCAATAAATGAGGTAAATTTGTATTATAAATGACAATGATTTGTTATAATCACATGACTAGGCATCAATAGATATTACATCATTATTTTTTGAACTTCAGTCATGCATTCATCCTAATCCCATTGATCAAAATCTAATAATTACAAATTATAAATATATTCATGAGTTGACAATTTTAACTCAGTCATCATTGACACCTTCTATATATGTACTTGATTCTACTTTATTTAGCTCTCTCAGTGATGGTGAGACCCATACATCCATGGTTCCTAAACTTAAATCATGCATTGGTCATGATCCCATTAATCAAAATTTATCACCCCTTGGTATCGATTTGGAGATGTCTCAATAGTTTTTGGAGGAATTTCTCACTCTTCTCATAATTTTTTTAAGTACCTTAGTGAAACAAGACATTTATGATCTTCTAGATACAACTCCTTGGGATGAATACTTGCCAGTTATTTAAGATTTGATTTGTGAGTCCCATATTTTAGATATGGAGGATATCATTGATGATATTCATTTCCTTTTTCATGATAGATTCTATGAATTATTTTCTTTTTCAAATGATTCAAGGGTATATTTAGAACCTCTTGTTCTTTCGTTGGATACATCAGCTTCTATAGTGACACTTTTTTCATATATTCATGAGTTAATAGTCTCAACTCAATCCTCATTGACACCTTTTGCATCCATACCAAATTATTCTTCATTCAACTATATTTCCCATGGTGAGAACCATACATCTATGGTTATTATACCTAAATCTTCTATGGTACTTGATCCATCTTATTATCATGCATCATAATTCAGCACTAGCTTCGAGATCATTAAGCAACAATTGGATAAGACATCTTTGAATGAGGAATTTTCATGTTTGGTTCTTATTCTACATCCACTTATCTTTGAATTACCATCCTTCAACATCAACATGGCAACACTTGATCAGCTTCCAGTGATCTCATTCATATTGAGACTTCCTTTCTCACATTACTTCTTGGAGTGGAAGTTTATTCTACATTGACCATTGGACATGTTTCATACCAAAGGGAGAAATGTATTTTATCAACATTGGATCATCTTTAGCATGCATCTTTTAACATTCCTCATTGGCACAAGAGTTACTTCTTGGTGGGGGGACTCATAGTCTCACATTTATTCCCTCATGAGGGGGTTATTAATTGTATATTCATGATGTATTTATCACTTTTTAGGTCATGTTGATACCTCCTTCCATCATTTGTTCCTATTATTCATATTTTCTCTCTTTTGGGGAGGATCTTTTTCCTATGGGTTTTTCCTCCTTTTCTCCAATTGTGAGATATTATTTTTTACATGGGTACCTCATCAAACCTTTTTTTTGAGACCCATTTTTTATGTTTTACATATTTACATTTCTCATTCCTCTTAAGTTTCACTTAATGGGGTGGTGTTGGTGTGAATAGGGTTATCTCCCTAACTAATTCCACTAGTTGATTCCATTCACACCTTATCTGATTAAGTTTACAAAGGTGTTTAAATGTTTTTCTCACCTCATAGGATCATGACACTTGTCACAATATGGTATAGGTATGGTGAGGGGTATTTCCTATAAATACCCTCCTTTGCAGGATTATTATGACTACACACAATTTATTGAGTGAATACAATTTATTCCTCATCTTTTGATCTTCTTTCCCTAGTTTAAGTACTTCCCTATGCCTATTATATTCTTGCTTAATCTTATAAGTAAGGCCATTATCACATACCAAAGTAGTATGCATCCCAAATCTAGTGACGATATGCTCCTCTAAGATGTTGATTTCCATGTTAGTGTTGAAATTATTGAACATTTAAGCTTCAGTCCAATAGGTTTAATAATAAATTTTAGTGAGGATGAACTTATGTTCTATAGAGGATTTAGCATTGATAACACCAATGAAATCCAATCCCAATTTTATGAATGGTCATACCTCAAAAATTGGATACAATGGCATGGTAGGGGTATGTTATTTATGCATAGTAACTTAGAAGGTATGATCATTCTAGACATAGGTATGATCATATTTAAAAACATGCAGATAGTATTAAATTGTTATGAGTATTTATGGGATGTAACACTTACTAAACTATGACTAGTTTCATATTTCTCATGGAAATCATTGAATACTCTAGTTTCTTCTTATTTTTTTAGGTATATTAGATATATACCTTCATGGTTCCTCTTGTATAGTACACTTGATATGAACATGAAGTCAATACTTTTCAAGTGTAAGGATATTCTCTAAGTGGAACTCAAGTGGCTTGAAAACTCATTGTTGATAAAATAATAGACCAAATTTTCTTACCTTTCATCATTTATGATAACCTACATTATGTACTGCTAGCAAACTATTTACGGGTGTATTTTAGCCATGTACTTACTAAGTCCTAAGCCTTTCATAATATTCATGGATTTGAGATATAGGTCAAACTCCTAGATAATGTTCATACACTTACCCTTTCTCTTGTAAAATTAATTTTGCATTATCATACCCTTCATTATTAGGCCTAGGACAACTACAAATACCTTGTTATGGAGAATGTATTTCTAAATATTTTGACTACTTTGAATAAAGAAAATGATTATTTGTCTATTTTTAAATACATTATTTTATGATTTTGGAGTGCAAAGATCATAAATGAGATAGGTATATATTCTATAGATTGTTTCTTATGTGTTAAAAAATATAACACTTGAGTGTTTAGAAGTGAATGAATAGATGTAGAAGGGTTGTTTATCTCAAGACTGATTATCACTAGTGTATTGATAATTTATTTCTTGACCTAAGAAAAATCCACTTATGTTTTAGACATCCATTTAGTATTAACATCCTTATTTAGCATGTTATTTATTGGTTAGAATATCTATAAAAATATTGAAACGAACTTTCTAATGAAGTTGATCTTTCCAAAGTATGACTTTATCTCTTTTCTTCTACTAGGTAATGGAATTTTTAAAATTCCCTCTACACTTTGTATGTGTATTGAAATGCCTCATTTTGATATGATGTGACCCAATAACTTACCCTATTTAACCCAAAATATACACTTATTTATGTTTATGGAGTTTCCATTATCTTTACACCTTTGTAATACCACTCTTAAGTCTTTCATGTCCTCTTATCTATTCTTGGAAAAGATAATTAAGTCATCCATGTATACAATTATACACTTACCTATGAGATCCTTGAATACAATATCCATATCACTTAGAAGGTGGCACCTATATTTATGAGGATAAATGGAATAGTTTTGTATGTGAATGCAGCTCACTTCATTGTAAACACTATCTTGATCTAGTCTTCATAGTTGAATACTACCTGGCTTTAGCCAAAATACCTATTTAGGAATGACATCATTTGGAAATCATTTTCTATTTGTAAGACTTCATCTAGTGAAGGTAGTGGGTAGTTATCTTTATTTGAGGCTTTGTTCAAGTTTTAGAAGTCCACATAGATCTTTATCTCTCTGATTTTATACCTAACTTATCCACCCATGTGGAGTGCATGACAGGGAATATTATCATTGTTTGGATCAACTTTTGCATTTATTTAAATATCAATGGTTCTAGTAATGGATTCACTAGTGTTTACCTCTGATAGAATGTTTTGACTCTTAGATTAAGAGGGATGGTATGCATGAGAACATAAGTGTTAAACACTTTCAAGTCTTTTTAGATGGACATTATAACATATTTAAATTCCTTCAAGGCTTGAACAAAATCTTATCTTTCCCTCTCTATACTTGTGCCCAAAATCACCTTGTTGACTCATTGACATTTACCTAGATTACAATTTTGGAGTAGTATACCATTATTAGGGGTTGTTTTCTCCATTTTACCATAGTAATCTATGTCAAACAATTTATTAAGTGAGACTATGCCTTTTGGTATACATTGGGTTTTAAAATTTATGACCCCTTCCTCATCTAGTTCAAACTCTTCTCTATCATCTTCATCAATGATCTAAGTCTTAGACAAGTCTATGTTTTTGATCAATTTAATGATATGCTAATCATTTTCAAATACCTAGAAATTACTAACATTATCAAGAATGAAATTAGTATAAAATAACACCATGGAAAATATTTTCAACTTGGATTTAGTAATAAGATCCATAGAACTCATAGTTATTTCCAATTCATCGGCCTTGTAATTTATCCTATGAGGAAATGTTTGTATGTTGAATGTATCAAAACATTATGTTAAGATCCATACCTAGATATGTATCTAGATAAATGCTTGTCATTATAAGTTAAGGGGATTCTTACTCATTTGACCACTAGTTCTAAATCACCAAACACATTGATATCCTTAACCTTCATCCTAAGATAAAATTGGAGACCATGAAATAACACTTTATATTTAACCATGTTATTTGTTTAATAAAATTGTAGGTGAAAGGTAACCAAGTATGATTTTCATTTTGAGTTGATGAGTTATACACTAGCACCACACCCACTATTAGACTTAGATCCTTCAAATTTTAGGGTCTACCAGTGATCTTTAGATGTGTATAATGGATTCTGAAAGGTAGGTGTTACCACATATTAATTTCTCTACTTCTCAATGTCTAGTGGGCATAAACTTGTTTATCAACTGAAAATGGAATTCTAGTTAGGTCTTCAATGGAATAAGTGTGTATAGGTCTACCCAAAATAGTTTTTTCCTCAATTAAAAGAGCTTGCAATTATTTTTTTCACTTAGAGGCCTTTGTTTGAGCTTGATGGTTTCTAACTTAGTTTTTCCCAACATTGACAAGAGTTGCTAGTGACATCGATATACACTCTAGTTAACATGTTTTGTGTTCATAGGTGATAGGGAAAAAAATGGAAGTTATTTTTGGCATACAAAAAAAATCATCCTCATATAATTGATCCAACTCCTTAAATTATAATTTTTATTATGTTTACATCATATTAATGAAAAATTTATTATAAGCTTTTACCTCTTCCTCAAGTGCATAGACCCTGAGTTATGACTTTTCATATAAGATTTTATTTTTTTTATTGTATTTTATGATCCTATGAGTCATTTTTAGCTCATGCTCAATTCTAATATGATTGGGTATGCCTTGCCATGTAATCCAAATATGAGATAATTTAGTTTCCATGTAACCACTCATTATTCTCGACCAATCTCTACTCAAGAACATATCATAAGCATCAGGTATATCCACTACTTGAGTATTAATAAATTGTTGCACTCTCATATTAGAATCCAACTACATATGAATTTTGTTAAGTTAACTAATAACTTTGACCTCTAACTTATATAATTTAATGACCTTTATGTTTGACCTTGTAGGGTCAAACCTAGTTACTATCAAAATGCATGTGGCATCACATTTATAGAAGCATTTGAATCCATTAAACATTTTGTAGGTTTTTACCAAAACTTTAGATTGTTAGGAGGAAAGGATATCTTTCAATATTTTATTTTTAAATTACAACATGAGAATCCTCTTATATTTTTCCCCTTTAGAAGTAGATAATTATTTTATTAACAAATCATTTTGATTATAAATTTGGAACAAAGCAAACACTATTATATTGGCCTTAGTTTTATTTAGCTCATCTTTAATACTAGATCCATGTTTGTTTTGTCCCAATAGTTTATCAATTTATGGGGGGTGTAGAATTGTTCTTAGGTTGATAAGACATTATAGGTCCCTTAGGTGGAAATATATTATTTATCTAATTTTCATTAGGTCAAACTTGAGTGTGGTTTGAAGGAGTAGATGTAGTTAATGAATTTTGGAGTTTACTCCTCAAATGGTAATTATTTCCTATTTTAAATTATTAGAATGCATGAACCTCATATAAGTTATCCTTAGGATAATTTTCAATCTTGAATGAGAATTTGTAAATTTACAAGACTAGAGTGGTATCACTTTTTATTCCACCTCGATTAGAGTTATTTTTTTAGGTGTAATCACTATCTCTAGGTTATCTATCTAATTTTTAAAGATGTTTGATGCCAAAATGAACTAAGTGTAATTACTCTTAGCGTGGTTCACTATGTTGTACAACCTAAATAAAATGGTAAATGTTAAATTATCCAAGTTCACTGGATTTGAAGTGCTATTTTTATTTTTTTAATTTATCTTTTGAAGTAGAATATGCAGTCCCCCATTATTTAGCCTTATGTTTCATTGCCTATTAGATCTATGAAAGTTTAAATTTATATTTTGTGGTGGGTTATTTGAATTTAATTTGGTTTTGTGAGGAATTTTTCTACATAAATTAACCATATCATTTATCAACCATTGAACAATTTACTATAAGTTTTCCAACTCTAGGTTCATGTTAGTATTATGTCGGTTCCTCATTAGTGATAAGGTGTTGCTCACCAATGTCACCACATTTAGAAACATAAGGAAATCATGGTGGGTTTGGTTATGATCATGGTTAACAAGTGTTATCTAATAATTTGACTCAAGAGAGGATGGTTAGTATGGTGTTCATTTCAAAATGAAAACAAAATGAAAGAAACACACTAACTAGCATAACATCTCTAGGCCTAGACACTAAGGAGGGCTTAGTTAACAAACATGAATAAAAAACACAACAACTAAAATTCAAACAAAAAAATATATTTTACCTTCCTTGGATGCTCCAAAATGCTTGTTGTAGTGGCTTACTCATCTTGTGCTCATGAAGTCCTTGGCAATGGAAGTTTTGCTAGCTCCATCTCTCCTTGTCACCTTTGGCTTGTGGCTTGGCATGGCTTGGAATAAATTTGGCATGGTAACAATAATTGAAATGGATTCTTGAAGATTTTTGTGAATTATAAATTTTCACCAAAATATCTTATAAATGATGTTCATGGCCTCTCTATTTATAGATTTTTGAGAATGTCTAAAATTAACCTAAACTATCCATCTCAAGATTGAGATGTATGGTTAAGGATTAATTCAATTTTTGTAATTAAGTTTATAATTATCCTCATCATTAAATAGGAAGAAGGGGTAATTAATAGGCATGGAGGGCATCATAGAAGGCATTGATGAGGCATGGAGGGCATGAATCATGATATTTGTGGCATTTATGACTTAGGGATGTCTTCCCAAGAAATGAGGTCACCTAATGATGCAGATATTCATAATTCATTTCCAAAACAAATTATTCAACAAGTTTACATGTAATTATTGATTAATATCTCATTTGGCTTAATTATCTCTTAATCATGTTTAAGCACTTTATGCATAAATTACTCAAATTGATCAAAATGCCATGTTATTAGTTTAAAATGTAACTATATTAGAATTAGAAGGCAATGTCAGATGCATTGGATCCATTATCCCATTTAAGAAGTTACTAAAAATAAATAACAAAGGAATATGTATTGTGCAAGAGATTTGATAGGAAAGATCAATCCAGAGCACCTAGGTGCAAAATTGGTATTTTGAATTGAAATGATCTGATCAAAGTTTGCTAGCCCATAGATTACATTTCCCCATTTAGGGATACCTTGGCTAAAATAAACAATTGAATGTGTTATTTTCATATCATTTAGCACGTTTTAATGTTTTTAGGCCAAACTATGCATTTTGGGTAGAAATTGGTCAAAACCCTAATTGGAGGTTATTGGTGGCTAGATTTAAGTGTCTATAGTGTACCCCTATTTGAGACGATGTTACAACCCATAGGAAAAGAAATGTCTTCTAAAATAATGATAGATGTCTTGTATACCAAAAAGAAGATGATGATTGAAGAACAAATCTCTAAATGGTTTTGGGAAGCCTATGATGATGCCCCCTCGAGGGAGTGGATATTACAATGTTGATGGATGGTCCCTAAAAAAAAATAGAAAGAAAGGTGGAATTAACCTATGATTGAGATAAATCCAAATGAGAAAATTCTTACATGTATTAATGTAAAAAGGATGCTAATTTTCCCAAAGGTGGTTATAATCAAGAATAAAAGTCAAAATAATGATTTGCTCATAGGCGATTAAATCATTAAGAAGACCTAGATTGGCTAAAGATGATTATGCCTGGTTAGGGATGATTAGCAAGCACAACTCAAGGATATAACTTGGATTATAGATTAAAGATGAGTAGGTCCAAAGTGATGCAATAGATGAATAGAAGAATAAGATTGATTAGTGTGAATGATTAAGTTATACCTATCAATGAGGAGAAGCTCATCCTGATTAACAATGATACAAATAGAATGGTCAAATGAGTTGATTTGATCAAGGGTTGGATGGTAAGATTTTCCAAGGTGCCAAGGAGAAATTGTTATAGCTTCATTGATTATAGACCTTTTTGAAGCTAATTTTTATTATAGAATGTGATGGTAGGCTTAATGATAGAACACCATGAAGACTTGGCCAAATATGCATAAGGACTGAATATGGATCTAATAAACACTGAAAAACAATGCACCAATGATAAAAACCATGATGACAATGTTAATTGATGAATATGGATGGACTCAAGAATAATATACTCAAAGAATCACCCAATGAACACATATAGATTGAGTCAAGGCAACAGTGCTAAAAGTAAAAAAATAGGCAAGGGAATACATGAAAAAACAAATGACTTAAAATAAACAAGCAAATAGAAAACTTGAAAACAAAATAAACAAAAAAAAATCCTAACAATGACAATGCCCCAATAAGGTGGATTGAGGATAACTGACTAGGCTTAGATAAGACAAATATTTTTGGATTTTTTTGAAATGTTATGAATGTTTTTTAGATTTTTGAGGTATCTTAACTTTATAGAGAATGACAAGTACCTAATCACAAAATGACAAGAGCATTTGGCTTAGGTTGCTTTCAAAATGGTGAGAGCATTTGGCTTAGGTTGCTCATAAAATGATGAGAATGTATGGAAGAGGTGACTAAGGTGACCTCAACATGAATTGATAATAACCCACATATTCATAAAATGACCTCAAGTCATAGTAATTAAATCCACACAAAAGGTGAGTAAAAACCAACTAGGTCCCAACAAGTTCTCAAATCTAGCAAATGACTAATCAAATGAAAATAGTAATGGCAAGGTGATGTAGTAATGCATGATAAACAAGTTTTGCCCATAGTTTTCCCATAGGTGGTTATAAATAGTATATAATGGCATAGGTCAATGATACTAATTTTCCCATAGGTAGTCATAATTATTAACAAGACTAGTAAGACACTGATTTGCCCATAGGTGATTATAATCAGGGTCACATAAACAAACTTGATAGGATGAAAGATATCTTGCTAGATCAATTGTCACACTAATTTCATATATTTTCATTATAAACATGGATTGGATTGATTATTTAAACTTTATTGGAATCCTCTCATAAAAAGTGTGGGAAGAACCAAAGAAACCAAGATCAAAATAGGATTGGGTAGGATGACTAAAAATAGACTTTGGTGTAGATAGGAATGGAATGATAGGATGTTATGGTCTTGCTAAGGATAATGATGGTTTAGATAGATTGGATAAAATGGTAAGAGGGTTTACCCTAAGTGATGGGGTGAATGGTAGGATCTATGATAATAGAAAATGGATATGTAACAATGGCAATGACATGGCAATGTGAAACGGTATGGTACATTTTTTTGGCCTGGGTGTGGATTTTGATTCTATTATTCCTACTAATGGGGAGATGAATGTCCTAATCAACAAATGATACAAAAATAATAATAAATCATGTTAATTTCTACCCCACACCTCATTTTAAGAGTTTCTCTATCAAGAACCAGCTTTAGATTTAGATGTCAAAAATTCTTTTTTGATCTTCATTGGTCATTGATTTTGATTCCTTCAAATGTCGAGACAAGGTATCCTTATAGCCTCTACAAAGGAAAGTGTGGATATGGATGGTAAATAAGGACAAATAATGGATGGTATGTATGATTGTGAAATCGTAATGGTAGATTATAGTGGAATTTATAATGGTGGGGAAACAAAAGAAGATCAAGACTTTCAGTCACACATAACTTTAGTTGTGGTGGGGCCAAAGACTTGTTGTCTCAATAGGACCATCATATTTTTATATTTTTTGATTTTGATAGCAGCTGCCATTTGATTAGGCTATAGATTGGAGACTATTTTGATTTTATCTTTGATTTTGTCTTCATCAAGTAGTGAAGAAATTTTATGCTCAGCTATTGGCACCTCAATGAGGTTTTCACCAATGAAGTTGTCTTGATTTCCCTGTAGCACCTCTAAGAAGGTTTCACTAATGAAAATTGGATTTTGACTTTGATTTTATTCTAGCACTTCTAAAAAAGTTTCACTAGAAGATGTTAATTTGGAACTTTGATTGTATCCTAGCAGCTCTAAAAAAGTTTCACTAGGAGAGTGTTCTTCTGCTACATGAATGTTGTCTTGGCCTCCTTGCTCTTCTTCAAATGCTATGTCACCATAGATGAATTTCAAAAAAGTGTGATTTTTTTGGTCCCAATCGACACTTATGGGAGATGGAATATCAATGATATGGCTATTTTGGTTGATGATAATGGTGTGTGAAATGGTAATGGAATGGGGAGAGGCTACACCATCCATGTAGAAGATACTAGGATAACTTGTGTCAAAACTAAATTACTCATCCTAAAAAATAATAGAATGACCAAAAATGTATTCAAATTGATTTATAAGGCATGCATAACCAATGTTATAACAATCATGAACATATTCTTCTTTTGAATTTGATTCTAACTCAAGGGACTCTAAATCCAATGTTGAGACTGATGTTGATTCAAATTTTGGTGGTAAATCTGATGTCAATTAAAGAACAAAACCTAACACTAACTCTTATTCTTCATCTAATAGGTACTCTATTATAATGCTATCTTTTTGAATATTTGGTATTAGATAAGTAACAACATGTAATGACATGATGGTCTCCACTAAGATTGGTTTATCAAAGTGAGACTTCTCTAGGATGGGAAAAAGGTCAAGAGATAACTCAAAGATTAGTTTATCCATAGGATTCTCTTGAAAAATAGGCACATGGTTGAGGTAATGATTTTCCCAATGGTAGTTATAATCATTAAGAAGTGACTCAGCAAAGATTGGCTCATCAGAGTGATACTCCTTGATAATTAGTATAGGATCAATAGGTGATTCATCATAGGTTGACTTATCATAAGTGGTTGGTTCAACAAAAATATATTAAATTGGTTGGTTCTCTTGGCCTTCGTTTCTTATGAGTTTAAAAATACTAGTTTTTAACACAACTTTGTCTTCAAATGATTGGATCAATTGATATTTAGTTAGGATTGGTAATAGATGAGGAATGACTTATGGTTGGATAATGGTAGGGCCTTAGGGATCATGATTGATTGCATGAGCTAAAGGACAAAGTATTGATATGATAATGATTGGGTGGTGTGGACCATGATTTCTCACATAAGCCAAAGGACTAGGTTCTAGAATGATGAAGGGGCATTGTGGACCTTGATCACTCACACAAACTAAAAGATGAGGTCTTGGAATGGTAATGGTATTCCTTAGATATTATGGAGCTTGATATCTCATATAATATAAAGAAGGGTTAGGGGTAGCTGATGATCAAATAACAAAAGTACATCAAGAAGCTTGATTGCTTGCATAAGCAAAAGCATCCAAGTCTTCCTCATAAACCATATCATCTTAGTCATTAGTTGGCTCATAAGTTGGTTCTTGACTATGTTCCATGTACTGATTATTACAAAGAGGGTATCGATCCATATCCCAAACAAAATTATCTGTAGTTGGGTCTTCAAATTTATCATCACAAGCATCTTTATACCAATATAGGTTTTGATTTGGATTTTATGAATTTTGCCTATGTTCCCCATATGAAGTATTGTAGCGAAAATAATAAAAATCCTTAGAAAATATTTCTCTATAGGGGTTCTTAGTGAGATTTTGTGTAGCCATTCTATCATAAGTTAGATTTTATGTGACTCCATCATAAGTGTAGTGAGACATATCTATGTAAATGATAAAATCTCTAAAACAAAAAGGATTAAAGTTCTACAAAGTCTAAGAACCTATGTCCAAAGGAAAAATGGTTCAAACTTGGTCTAACTTAGTTTAAGGGGTAGAGTTGTATCTTTGATATCGTCTAAAAGTGGAGATTTATCTCCAAAATGATTTGTGCTGAGACTTGGCATAAAATAGCCTAATTTCAAATGTCATACAAACAAAAGATCAAGCATCTAAATAAAACCTGACATGTTAAAGGTCTAGGTCAAAGTGTTCCAAACAAGGTCTAAACTAGTAAAGGGAAAAGTTGAGTTACTAGGTCTTTTATCCAAACATAAAGTCCAGAGCTAGGCTCAAACAAATAGGCATGTGCTAGGAATTTTGGCCAAATTATGTCAAAATCTAGACTTGAAACAAAGGTTGATGTGATTTGATTTAATCTAACAAGTTTGGAAATAAATTTGACATAAACCAACACACAGAATCAAACATAAACATGATCACTTGGCATAAGACACAAGACAAAAGGATCTTTGAAGAAAGACTGTGTTTTCCCAAATAAAGTCACAAATAATGATGATGATAAGCATTAAACAAACAAACCGTCAATAGTTTTCAAATTTAGGTAATTGATTAACCAAAGTTATGTAGCCCAAAAGAGAAAGATCAGTGTATCAGCCCCATGAATTAAGGCATAAATAGAAATCAATTAATGTTTGAATCTAAACATGACAAGGCTAATTGAAAACTCAACATTTAAAAACTAGGATTTAAACAAATAAGCTAGACAAGATCGGATAACATGACAACACAAGACAAAGGTTTGAATGGTATACATGACATGGTTTGAAACAAATGGTTTTTGATAAAAGGTGAAAAAAGTCTTAAAAAAATTGAGTAGCCTAACAGCATAAGCATGCTCAAATGATGTGATCTATGTTATGCTTCAAAATACTTAGAAGCAAAATAGTTTGACATGATTTAGGCAGCATAACACTACCCTCTGCAACTGAAATGACATCCATAAATAGGTTTAGCAAAATTTTCAAGGCACAAGTATGGTGTAAAATGGCCAGCATAATTCCTCTTTAGATAAAAGATTGATGTATAGACAAATTGGTTTTGACATGGTTTATACATAAACATAAAAGTTTTAGTCTCAAAACATACCAAAGAAAAATTACCAAAATACACTAAGTATAATCAGCCAAATCCTAGCAAGGGTATGGCAAAATGGCATTGACTAAAACTAATTGGTTTTTATCATTTTAGGGGAATCCATTGAATAATAAATTTCATGTCAAACAATGCAAAAGACAAGCAAAAAAATTGGGTGACTATGGCATTAGTTAGTTATAAAAAGGTCTAGTCCTTTTTATAACCACTACATCCTACTATTTTCTTAGTATAGTGTGATGTCTAAATGTAGATACATCCCATGTGCAACTAAGAAGGAGTAAGTGAAGTCAATACTAGGATATGAAACCCTGGGTCAAAGCTTCCCTAAATAACTCAAGGGAGGTAATGACTTCCCTCTCACAAGCCAAGTTTGCATAAAATAAAAGACTAATAGAAAGACTTCAGGGTCATTTTCAAGATCACCAAAAATTTGATGAGATTTTGGGGAGTCCTTTATATGAAATTATTTCTAAACCTTGGAGTAGGCTATTTGTAATAGGAATGGTTATTTTGATTCCAATGTTCCCTAAATGGGACAAATGGAAGAGCATAAACTTAACACCCCTCTTTTTATGAAAAAAAAATTAGATCAAGCAAATATTGAAGATAAAAAGCTTGGAAAGATGAGTTCATTTTTAAGCCCAAATGGAAAATGAGGTGGTGTTCATATGACCCCTTGGTCTTAGTTATAACTTTGAAAACTAATGCTAAAAACACTTATTTAAGCACCAAAATAATGTTCTTAATTCATTTTTAAGAATGAAAAAGGTGATCTAAACATGTTTTTAGCAAATGTCAAGCTTGGTCCTACAAAAAAAAATTTAGCATGTCATTTAGCCTTGAAGCTCTTTTAGGTTTGAAATAATGAACTTTAAAAAGGAGTTTTAAGAAAAACATAGTGATCGAAGTCAGTTATATAACTAACAATGGTTAAATTTACTAACTAATGATGGTTATTTAACTGAGATTAGTTATACCAATGTGACCAATGATAACTATCCAACTGATGTTAGTTTTATTGATTGACGTTGGTTACTATGTAAACCTGTGGCAAAGAAAAAGGGCAAAACAAAGTTTTAAAATCAATTTATAAGAGTTTTAATTATCCAAATGAAAATTTTAAAGTTTAAAAATGATCTTCTTCATGTGTGGGATGAATCTAGTCCCACTAGGATGCCATATGTGATCTAAGAATTTGACTCAAGAAAGGATGGTTAGTATGGTGTTAGTTTCAAAATGAAAATAAAATGAAAGAGACAGACTAACTAGCATAACATCTCTCGGCCTAGACACTAGGGAGAGATTAGTTAACAAAAATGAATAAAAAACACAACTAAAATTCAAAAGAAACTCTCTTTTACCTTTCTTAGATGCTCCAAAATGCTTGTTGTAATGGGTTACTCAGCGTATGCTCATGAAGTCCTTGGCAATGGAAGCTTGGCTACCTCCATCTCTCCTTTGCACCTTTGGCTTATGGCTTGGCTTGGATTAGAATAAATTTGGCATGGTAATAATAATTTTAATGTATTATTGAAGATATTTGTTCATTATAACTTTGCACCAAAATAACTTAGAAATGATGTTCATGGCCTCTCTATATATAATTTTTTGAGAATGTCTAGAATCAACCTAAACCATCCATCTCAAGATTGAGATGTGTTGTTGAGGATTAATTAAATGTTTCAAATTAAGTTTATGGTTATCCTCATCATGACATTGGAAGAAGTGTAAATTAAGAGGCATATAGGGCATCATGGAAGGCATTGATGAGGCATAGAGGGCATGAATCCTATTATTTATGGCCTAGGGATGTCTTCCCAAGAAATGAGGTCACCTTATGATGTAGATATTCAATATTTATTTCCAAAACAAATTATTCAACAAGTTTCCATGGAATTATTGATTAGGCTCTAATTTAGTTTAATTATCTCTTAAGCATGTTTAAGCACTTTATGCATAAATTACTAAAATTGATTAGAATGCCTTGTTATTGGTCTAAAATTCAATTTGATTTTAATTGGAAGGTGATGTTAGATGCATGAGATCTATTATCCCATTTAGGAAGTTAATAATAATAAATTACAAAGGCATATGCCTTGTGTAAGACATTTGATAGGAAAGATCAATCTAGAGGACCCAAGTGCAAAATTGGCATTTTGACTCAAAATGATCTGATCAAAGTTAGCTAGCCCACAAATTGAATTGCCCCATTTAGGGATACCCTGGCCAAAATCAGCACTTTAATATGTTAGTTTCACATCATTTAGCATGTTTTAGTATTTGTAGGCCAAACTATACATTTTGGATGGAAATTGGTCAAAATATTGATTATAGGTTATTAGTGGCTAGATTTAGGTGTCTACAATAGGCATTTATTTATTTAAGAATGATGGGATAACATGTTCATTCATACTAGAAGAAACATGGCCATTAATGTTGGTCATGTCAACAATATTTTTATATGTAACAAGAATAAGTTGTTGATTATTTACCTATTAAAAAATTGGTTTATAGGTACATAAGTATGTATGTTAGGAATATAATTCATAGGATTTTTATTGTAAACTAGATTTGGGATTACATATGGGGATATTTTTAATGGATTATGAGTAGAGTGGTGTGTTGAAGAGTATGGTTGACCTCATGAAGGTAAATGACCAATGGTGTATCCTTGTGGCACCATATATTGATCAATTATAATATATTTTTTATAGGAAAAATGTAAGGATAAGAGTCTTATTGGGATTATCCTAAGGCACATGGAAATAATTGAGTATTAATCCCTTACGTAGGTTTGTATAGCAACTACTTCCATTTGGGTGTATGAGTCTTTTAACCTTTTATATAGCTCAAGGAAGAGTGCATTGAATACACTCATTGTTTCATTTTATTCCATTCGGACATTTGAAAAGTGATGATATAGGACAACTAGATCAATAGGCTACCTAAAGTTGTTGGTAAACATAGTTTATATATTGTTTCAAGAAGCAATAGATCCATTTGATAGTCTAATTTACTAGGCATAAGTAACTTCTCCCAAAGAGTAACAAAATAAGAAAATAACTACATCCTCATGTTGTATTTATGTTTGAATCAAGTAATATTTGAATTCCTAACAAATATCCTCAACTATTTGAATCTTGTTAGGTGTGTAATTCAGGCATGATTTATCAAGTTTCATTGGCAAGTAATGGGTAAGCCCTAGAACATTTATAGGGCATCCACCTCCACCAAGAAAATCAGGATTAGCCTCAATTGGTGGGTTTCAAAGGGAAAAAATGGGTTAATAAAGGAAACTACAATTGTAGGTGAGCTTATAGCTGAGTGTATTTATAAAAAATTTGGCTACCCTTTGCTTGTCCGTATATTTTCATATTTGATGAGTTCTAAAAACTCAAAATAAACCCCTCCAGATTTTGATTTTTTGGGTGTCCACCTAATTTCTAACTTAAAGTTTAAAATAATTTGGTGTGGGACATCCCTTTAAATTGTTAAATTTTATATTATAGGTTAAAAATTTGAGACCTAGATATTTTTTACCTAGATTGATGGTTTTTGACACAATCATAATCAGGTAGGGTTTTGATAATACCCTACCTCTTTTGAAAGGAATAAGATCCCATGAATAAAATGATTCCCCAAGGGTTAAATGTACTGTGTTATTATGTTGACCTTCATATAGCAGGTTGATGTGAAACCATTCCATTCAAGGGAGCTTTATAACATATTAAATATTTATAATAACTCCAACTTAGATAAATATGAAGAGGCTAGAATTACACTACTCCATATTCACAACGCCTAGCCTTGAAATGGAAATTATGACTTTGTAAGATGACTACAATAGGTAAATAACTAATTTACAAATAGATTCATTACATGTAAATATTTAATAATGTTTAAATAATGAAAAGTAGAAACATGAAACACTAACCAAGATAAAAATTTAATTCAGATTGATTTAAACCTGTATTCTCTCATCATCATAAATATAATACAAAAGAAGTGATAAATAGATAAAAATCCTATTAATACTAAAGATGCTCTTGTAATTTTTGATTGAGCACACCCATTGAAATCAAACTTTAATTGAGTGATAATTAGAACAACCTCAACCCAAGGATAGTGAGAGATTATGAGAAGTTGACTATATAAGAGTAAAAGTCCATGATGAACATATACATGTGTAAGAAATGGATTTGAACTCTTAATAGCCTTTCAAATATTAGGATATGCATTTTGATTAATAATATTAGGTGATTAAAACCATTCAAATGATAAAATATGACTTTGTAATAGTAAGTTAAAATAGGAAAGAAAAATTATCCTCAAAAGCAGTAAAATGCTTAAAAAATGTATGGTTCTATGTATCTATTACAATTCAAAAAGATCTAAATAGGTGAAACATTTTCCAATCCTTAAAATTCTAGCCCATAAGAAGTCTCTCTCAAAAAATATATACATGAAAGGGGTCAACCCATACCTTGACTTACAGATTATACCACTAACTAGGTTATTGCAAACATTCATTGTTGATTGGGGAATGTGGTTAGAATCATGATATATCTGTCAACATGATTATGATTTTTAATTCTTAGAGTCTATACCTCTTAAAGGATTTTTTTTTAATGTTCATTGTCTCTCCTTGTCCTTCTACCATGTGCATGCCATATGATGACTTGTGCCATATGTATTACTTTTAATCTAATTTGGGGGGATAATAGATATAAAATTCATATATTACTGGTAAATTATCATTGGGATTCCCTTGGGATTGCCACTTCACCATGTCTTATGTAGACTTCTAAATTTATTTGAGAGGATGATTAAATGAATAGGCCATCCCCAGATTTATTTTTGGGTCTATTAGATCAATTAACTTCTTTAATAGCCTAAAATATATCTCTTCAAGGCCTTTTAATTGGTGAAAAATCAACTACACTTTGATTTCAATTCCCATAATTTACATACAATCACCTTGGGACTTTGATGGTCTTAACAGCTAGATGGGTCATCAATTTCAAATTTTAAGTTCTTTTGATGAATATGCATGTCTATGTGGCTCATTGGGATCCTACATTTCCTTATTTGGATGATGATTTGAACTCCCTAATGAGGACACATACAAATAAATGATTTTGATTAAAATATGAGCTCTATAAGATCAAACAAGAGGGTTAAGCATAAAACCATTGAACAAAAGACAAGGAAAAATCATTAAAATTATTAGAACATGAAAAGAGAAGTCAAAACCAAGTTTGATCAAATGCAAGAAAAAAATAATAGATTTTCTATTTAGACATATACATTTGCATTTAGTCAAATGTTTATTAGAACACATACCTTTGTATAAGCATACAATATATAGATCTTAGATTAATTAAACCTAAGTGTTCTAATGTGGGATAATGTCTTTGTGAATTCTATTTAGCCAATATAAATTGTAAAATTTTATTGAACAATGTCCTCCTTTGATATTTGAAATTTTGATATTTAAGACAACTGTCAATTTTAAGCCCATTGAGTACCACATGACATGATCTTAATGGTCTATAGGCCTATGGTTTATAGCTTAGATATGGGTAGATGCTTGTTAAATTTAAAATCAAGGGAACGATGAAATAATTAGGGTGTCACATGGCAATCCATTGTTAATTGGGATTTTGGTCCAGGATATGAAATGATGTCATGTGGTGACACCATGGTGAGTGGGGGCTTTGGGTTAAATACTTTAATAAACTTAGTCCCCATGGTCCTAGGATCACGAGAAGTTACAATATGATGGCTTCTCATTTCCCTAGAATTATAGGACTATTATCCCTTTGCCTAAGTCTTCTAATCTCTTGATGTCCTGAGCTCTTAGGAAGTTGGCATGTGGTGGTTTCTCAAGGCCAAAAGTCCTCGAAACTATTAAAATTTTAGATTTAGTTCAATTATTTTTTAGGATGGGTTATTTATATTATGCCACATGGCACTTTATTGAGGCTTAGGGGCATTAAAAAGACTTATAATATTTTAGAAATTTCTAAGACTTATAAATTATATGGACTAATTTTATACCTAGAAATGATCCTACATCAATACGTGGAAAGGTTTTAGGTGGAATAAAAATTCTCAAGGTTCATATTGAAAAATATAAATGTGGATATGTCATTAATCTCATATTGAAAGACATATTTGACTTGACATGGTTGGTTTGGACTCCATTATAAACTCACTTGGGTGACTTAGGCTCGAGGAACTTGAGCTCAAAGGAAATGGGCTTGGTCAAATAGAGCTTGTTATAACTAAGGGTTGATTCTACATAAAAAATGAGACTAAAGATAGATAGGATACTCATATGATAAAATAAAACAAGGCCTAGTACATGGATAAAGATGTAAAATCCTATTCCCAAGTAAAGTCTCAATCATAAAAGGTACCTTAAACTAGATGTAAGAACATTTAGATTAGTCAATAAAAAAGAGGGTCCCCATTTTTAGGTTGAAAATGGGGAATATTTTGAAAGAAACAATAAGAGAATCAAAAAATAAAAGTTTAGATTCACTAACACCCAATTTTTTATAAAACACTAATTAAATTAAATTAAGAAAAAAGTGTTTATTTAATTTTCTAGGTGTAATAAGTGTAACTATTAGAATTATAAAGATATAAAAATGGTTAATTATTATTATTTAAAAATAATTTAAAAATATATAATATTATATTTTAAGAATGTTCTAAGAAGGAATATACTTAAATAACACATTGATCTATGTTGATTATTCTAACTATCTGACTATGGAAATTGGAAGAAGTGATGATTGTGCAGGATCAGTATCATATTTAATAATAAAAAAGAATATGGATAGGTTAGATGTAATTGGACATTGACACAATGTGATCTAATATATTGATAATATACTTGTCCCTTTTGAATGTGACAATAAGAACACATGAAAAGATAGAGAAATTATGAATCTAAAAATTAAAGAATAAAATAAGAAGTAGAAGATGAATCTAGATAGGATCACAATAGGTAGAAAATGACATAGTATACATGAATACATTGACCATGGATTTATATAGGTTAGTTTTGCATAAAAAATTATTGTTTCACCTAATATACTTTTGGATTAGGATGAATCTAAGATATAAAAATTAAGGTTTTCCCAAATAATAAATCATTATTTGTATTCATTTATATTTAAAACCCTTTCGACACTTTTATAGCTTAAAAATATACAATAAAAAAGGGGAGAGTATTGAGATGAACTAATATTAATCACCCCATTTAATATTAATAATTTAGTATGTATTTAATATTAAAAGGAGGGAAATAAATCACATTAAACCTTCTCATCTAGAGTGAAATGTATGATTGTGCTCATTTCAATATATGTATGCACATTGAAGATGGATTTGATTTTGGACAATGATAGATTTTGACTTTATTTAGAGGAATCTTGACTTGGATTATGATTGATAAGGTTATGAATAATACAAAATTTGGAAATAATATGGAAAAGTTTATTAATGTGTAGAAGTGTAAACTTTTGTACCAAGTGACTAGGAAGTAGGGAAAATGAATGACTCTTGACATGCATCCATAGGAAAATATTTTGATAATTTCATATAGATATCTTTATAAATTATTTCAGAAGATAAAAAATGATACATTATAATTTGGAAACTAGTTATTATTTTGTGTGGGACACGTCCAACCCAAGTGGGCATGGACATAATTTGTAACTGTCTGCTTAGGTTAGTGGTATACAGGAGAAACATAGGCAACTATGATTTTCATAGAATAGTTTGAATGTGATTTTATATATCTTGAACATTTGACACTAGAAGTTATGTATAATTATAAAGTTAAATAAATAATTAAAACCACATATAGATTTATAGATTAGAGGAATGTCAAATAAAAGTCATGGAATTGGGTGCAAGTCATGTGGTTAGGAATATCTCAAGAATTAGCATTGCCAAGTAATTATGACCATATTTATGTGTCTATAATGAGTTGAAGTAGAATCAATAAATTAAAAATGGGAGGCATATTATGTTATTCACATTAAATCTTGGAGGGATAAGTGTCAAATCCTAGATATCCATCTCCCCTCCTAAAAGTAGCCTAGAAAGACTCAACCTTGGTATGAGGGCTTCATATATTGTCATGAAAGGTACACACCACAAAAGAAGCTAAATTTTTTCTAGTGAAAAATAAAGAGGATAATTTTTAATTTGTAAAATTTTATCTCTCAAGGAAAATGATAATTCCATATTTATTAAAATGTGTCCAAACTCATTCATAGGAAAATAGTATGTTTAAGTAAAAAACAATCCTATCTTTAAGGTACAATAGTATCTAGGTACTAAGTTGTAAGGTTTTATGTTATAAAGGATTAAAATTAACCATAGGAACACAAAGGTTAGGTTTCAATGCTAAGGTTTTGGTCCATAACATATCATGTTGAGGTTAAGAGTGGTCAATGTGTCTTGGTCCACCTCTTATTACCCTGTCTTCTTCCTTCAAACATATCACCTACACATTCACAATACACAAATTCTCACACTTAATAAATTATCATAGAAATAATGGAAATTTAAACATAAAAAGATATATAAAAATAGTATAGTAGAATATATCACACACATATTTCAATGTCACTCCTTGATTGTGCTTGTATCCCCAATCACTAGTTTTGAGACATTATATGGTTTTACATACCGTTAGGTGTATCATAAGACAATTGCTTCACAATGGGTTATAAATAACATGTCCAAAACATATACCACCACATAGCTTTATTAATGGTTAGATAACTAATATCTAATCATGTGTGTGTAGCTTTAGTAATGGTTAGATAACTAATATCTAATTTTGTGTGTGTGTGTGTGTGTGTGTGTGTGTGTGTGTGTGTGTGTGTGTGTGTGTGTGTGTGTGTGTGTGTGTGTGTGTGTGTGTGTACACATACATACATGATAACAAAAAAATAATAATGAACTAATTCTATAAAAAAATTAAGAATGATATACCAAATATCTAAATATGTCTTTATTGAATACATATTGTAGAACTAAGATAAAGGCTATTAAAAATGTAAATAATCCTTTGAAAATATAGTGTAATATTACCTAACGAGTCATGATAAGGAAACTAGGAATATATCAACCATTTTTATAGAATTAGAACACCCATGTTTATTTAATTGGGATTCCAATTGCTATCAAAAACTAAAATATGAAATATAACTCATAGAAAAATAACCATATACTAGAGCTAACATGTGTTCTATTTAGGAATATTACATGGACTTTAGCAAGTGGAAGTAATAAATACAAATTGTAGTAGGATACCCATTTTCTATAGTTAATATTTTTTATACCTTTGACTCCCACATGCTCTTCATCAAGTGGAAGTAATAAATACAAATCCTAGTATAATATACATCTACTAAAGATAACATCTAAACTTATCTAAGTGTTATACCCATCTGATGGGATGAATATTTAAATATGCATATTTATCTTTGAATATTTTGGGTAGAGAGTTAGTAAGGATACATAACCATCTATTCACCATTTGTTTCTAGGATAACCAAAAATCATCATGACCCTTAGTTACTCCTAGGCATGGTAGTAGTACACATATTTTAAACATAAATGTCATTAAAGTAGAGATAGACAATGTGTATGGATGCTAAAATGCAACCTATCACTAAAAACTACATGAATCATTAAAATTTGACTGAAGTAATCACATTGATAGTTCATAAAAATTTAGACACCATATTAAAGATAACTCATAATTAGGTTTTATATCTAGATAAACATGAACAATAATCATGTATGCTAATCATGATACATCCAATTAGATCATGAATAATCATCAATATTTCTCAATCCTAAGTATCTATGTCTATATCTTGAATCATATCACAATAATGAATAGGAAAATAGAAGAGAGAGAGAATGCAATTTGCATTGTATTCAAAAAAATCTTAGAAATAATTCTTAATTGTAATTTGACTGATAGTAAATTATCTATAATCAAGTTAATAAAAGTGAATAAATTAAGATGCATAAATACCAATATAATATGACTATGTACATCTTATGAGTATTCACATAATAATAAGGGTAATATATCATGTCAATTGAATAAACATATAATTAATTAGAATTTATGTGAGTACACACAATAAGTGACTATCACTAACATCTATGATCAACATCTCCTGGAATGAAAATATATAACATAAACACATCATTTTACATCAGAATGTAATCTAAAATGAATCATGTCTAACTCTCAATATATATATATATAATGGATGGATAGTTTATTCAAAACATGTCTAAGGAGAGATGAAATATAATGTGCGGTCGAAACACTACTAAGTGCACAACATAGATAAAAATGGCATTACTATATGTATGCAAAAATACTTGAATATTTATGGAATATATACAACAAGGATACTCAAAATGGATAAATAAATCATGCACATAGATCATGAACAAACTAGGGATACCTCAATAATACACGGGTTATCTCAAAAATTTAGATAAGTAATCATATCAATTCGTGCCTTAAAAGGTGTCATCTAAATCAATGGGTGATCTAAATAGAAATCATTAAATTATGTCTTAAAAAATTTATGAAATAAATAAGATCACTATGCGGAGTAAAAAAACTAGTGAAAACATGTGCATAATACAATGATGGCTAAAGAAAGTATCAAGCATATGGAAATGCCAAAATAGGGCATGCCATGTCCCTCTCATCATAGAGACTTAATCTTATAATTCATCAAGCAAGGTTATAACATTGGATTGTAGAGGAAAAGAAGTATCTGAGTTGAATTTTACTACCCAATATTTACTAATACATTCATGTTACTTCAATATCTTCAATAAAGAAGAGGGAACTAGAGAAGTCCAACAAGAACATATAATATAAGATAATATCATAATGTTTTTATCCTTTATCATCACATAAATAGATTCTAATTCTAGTTGATATCCTCTTTAATTTTATGAGTTATCCTAATTTTTTATCAGCATATATAACATGCTCATGAAATTCAATATATGAAAATCCTAGTGAATTATTGGAAAGGCATCCAATGGTTAGTGTCTGATATAGTTAAAAAAGAAGATTGAATCATGTGAACAAAATAAAGAGAGTTTATTAAAAAGACATAAGGCTGAGAATAAATTGATACTCACTTATAATGCTCATTACTAACAATATTATGTACTCAAGAGAGGAAACAATTAGTAACTTAGAGTAATAACTAGATACACACTATAAAATGCATAGTTTGTGATAGAATCATGTCAATGTCTACATGTGTACAAGAAGATGCATATGAAAAAAAGATATTCGATCAAATTATTTTTATTTTAATTTCAAGTCCCATGAATAAATATCCTATTTATATATAGGTCACATTTTAAATCCCTATATTTGGTCATAGATACTTGATAATGTTAATTATTGACACATATTGAACCATATGAGAAATAGCCAAATGCATGACTCTTATTTTCCATTTCCATAGCTGCTTATCTATATGTATACTTGACCCTTTTTTTGTCTCTAATACATAAAATCACGATGTAAAGGCTCAAATATCTTATATCACATCTCAGACTATTCCAACTTAGGATAGTTGTCCCTAAAATTTTGGGCCATGTTTTCTCTAGGTAGATAGGTCAACTACCCTAGACATATCATAGGATAGTTTTACCTAGTCTGGCCTTGTCCTTGCACCTCTTAATGAATAGTTTTAAAAATTTAAATATTATTTTGGGTCTTCTCCCATTTTTCCAAGGTGAGCTAAAGGAAATTATTTATAAGTTTCAATATATAAGTAAACCTAAATCTAACATTAAAGGTAAATTACTTCTATCTATCATCTGCCTCTAACACTAATTCACATTGAGGTAATCTTTTATATTCTTTTGTAATTCAATATCAATCACTAGGATCAATCACAAATCAAGTTTGAAGCACCTAAAATCAAGTCAATATATAATATTATTAATAATCAAATCCAAATAGCTAGTTACATACATATAGTCAAGGAGCATAAATGCAAAATCACTCTAGGTTAGAGAACCACATGTGTATTGATTACATCATTAGAGTATTTGAATATGCAAGTAGTGCTTAATAATCAAAATGGGTGATTGGGGCCAATTCATCCCATTAAACTCCCCATTTCTTTTTGTGAGTTTCAAGCTTTCAAAAGTACCCCTCAATTTTTCCAAGGAAATAAAAAGAATATATATATATATATATATGCATGTGGAATCTATAGGATCACAATATCTCATCCATTTGAAAAACATAGGTGTAGATTGTATAGTGATCAAACATTTATCATAGTCAACATAGAAAATTTTGTAGTTGATAGAGGTGACCAATTTATGCTACTATCTAAGGAACATAAACATTTCTAAAAAGACCAAAATATCATGCCTCTAGATTTGATCTATCAAAATATTATGTTTTCTTATTTATCTCTATCAAAAATCATATGCATTCAACCAATAACTATAAAAACTATCTCATTATTGGTTTTACTTACTAGGTTTATCATATGCCACTTATCAATTTCAAATCTTGATTTTGTTGATTTTATTTATTCTACCTTTATAATTTTATTTATACTTAAAATTTATATATTACAATATGAGTATATCTATCAATTTTTAAATTTATTTTGACAACATTTAATTGTTTATTGAAAATAGGCTTTGGTAAACTTGTACATTTTTTAGCATCACTTTTCTAATTTTTGTCTAGGGTTTCATAATTTTCTTGATTTCCTTATAATAAAATATTTTATTTTATATTGGTTTAAATTTTCAATTGGTTTTTATTTATTTATTTAAATTATGTTTTAGTATTTTTAAAACTCATAGGAGTTGTATTTATAGGGAAAACATTCATTAGTTTTATGTGAATCATGGTGTGAGTGATACTACCCCAATAATCAAGCCATTAGATGACACTATATGGAATTTAATTTACATGTACCTCATGATATACAATAAACACACACACACACACACACACACACACACACACACACACACACACACACACACACACACACACACACACACACACACACACACACACACACACACACACACACACACACACACACACACACACACACACACATGTTAATTTTTTATCCATAAGAAAAAATTCAACCATTTGTTTGTTTAGTACATTGGTAAGTTGTTATCCCCAAATAGTTATACTCAACATATCCTAGACATCAGATAGTGTGGATACATGATAGTATAATGCTTCATATTTAATGAATATTTAACCTTGTTTACTATTTATGCTTGTGATACATATATTTAAGAGACTAAAATTCAAACAAAACCTATATAATTAAACACATGCTCTCTTTAATTTTTCACATTTACATAATTCACTATATTTTTTCATTGATCAAATTCAAAAATCATAAAAATTCCAAAATGACTAATGCATAATCTTGAGCCTCATTCAACTCATATTATTAAATAATTATATCATTCCATGATTCTTGTAGGATAGAAACACCATTAAGTCCAAACAAATTAAAATTAAGTCTGACTTGGGAACAATAACAATTGTACATTCATAATCTTATAAGGCATACTTCACACCCTATTTATGGACTTGCCACAATTTTTGACACTAATAAATCTAATACAAAGAAATTAGATGAAATTAATGACATATTTCACTAAAAATATTAATTATATTCCATAAAATTGATGCATTATTATACTTTTCATGAGATAAACAAAAGAATCAACTTAATCTTGTACTTCCACTATAGGTGTTCCATTTAATTCTATTATTTTTATTCCTATGTCAACACCTTTAGTTACATATATGATATCATTTATAGGTATGGGGTGTTATAGGTATAATCAATGAGAGGGGGGTTGAATCAATGATCCTAAATAATCCAACTTCAATTCTAATCTTTGGAAATACTTAATTGGCTACCACAAGTATTCATGAAACATGTACAATATTTAAGGCGATGAATAAGAGAGATAATGCAATATCAATCACAAAGCACATGACATACATGAGAAAACCTCCTGGGGAATAAAAACCATTGTACTACCACACTTGTAATCATTTATATCAAGGAATATCCTATAATAACAAGATCCAATTTATATCATTTATAAATTATCAAGGAATACCAATCCCTACTTAGTGAGACTATAATCCCACAAGGTACTACCACACCTATCTAGTTGAGTTACAACTATAACCAGAACTTTTAGTAAATTTCACTTTCAAGGAGGATACAAAAACCTTAGATGCTAAGATACCACAAAAACACTTATGAACACATTCACCTTTGTGATGGTGTCTTCAACACCTAATGATGGACCATTGATTATTACTCTTTATCTTTGCTCATACTCAAATAATAAGATCACTATTCTACCAATAAAAATATTACCAACAGGTCATGCAAATAGTCCAAAAAATGATATACTCATCAAATCATCCATAGGGTACTCTACCCCTCCTTAAATTCCCAAATCACACACAAGCCTCTCTTAAATCTCTCTCAAATATCCTCTTGAGCATACTCACCCATTCTGCCTCTTCTAGGCTTATTAGGTCTAATGACATTTGTGATCACCTTTAGCATCTTACTCAGACTAGCATGTCTGATCCTGTTCACTCTCTATTGGTCATCACTAACCTAAACCTTCTTATTAAAATTTTATTTCCTTATATTGGCTCCACACTCTCACTCACTCATTCAAGTCTTATAGGTCTAGAAATCACCACATTTGATTTCACTATTTATAGAGTAATCTTGATAATCACTATCTTTTTCAACCATTAGGCATGACTTATCCCTTAAGGCATCTCTCACATGAATACATGGGTAAATATAATCTTTATAGGTCATAAATAGCATATACGGGTCACCCTTAAGAAGTATACCTTTTAATAAGGCCATTGTAGCTCTTTTAGGTCTCATGTGAACCCATTCCCCCTTTAGCTCTCATTTGAGAAAAATAGGAACACAAGACCACTTTTAAATACATGTTTCCACTCCTTATATCCCTTTTTACATCCTTAAATGATCATATTAAACTTAACTAACCTTTGCATATGCTTAAATAACACAAATACTGACTTGGTGCACATAGTCACCATGAATGAACACACAATCAAATTCTTAAGAATTGTTCACACTCAAGATAAATCAATCACATCTCCAAAATCCACATAGAGCATATTAATGGATTATAAAACATGTTTCAGTAGATAATTCATCATGAGACATAGAAACAACATCAATACAAGCTTGAATATCCTTTTTGGTTACTTACAGAACAAGCAGGAACACATTTCACTTCTAGGCACAACATCTTTGACTATTCTCACTTCTATATATTCAAGTTAGCTTCATTAGATGTGTCATGGATTCTTATTCATATTTTATTTTTATAAAACTATAAAATTTAACTTCTAGAAAAAAATATGTATACAATATAGATCTCTAATTTTTTCTACGTTAAATTCAAATATTTGAATAACAATGGTCACATTTAACCTTCAAACACAATGCTCAATTCTCATGAACTCTCAGCTTAGATTGAATACACACCATCGATCTTGTTTGATCTTTAACATATAGTCTTCTAATCATAGACATTAAACCTATGTCACTTTGACATCATCTTGTGTAATCTTGATATGTTGACTCAATGTGCTTCATCGATCTCTACAAATCAAATAGGTCTTTAATGATCAATGCTCATTGTTTGATCAATCTATACAAATGCTCACTCACTATTAGATCATTATCCTATAATTTTGATTAGTAATTAAAGATCATACACCTATCCTCATCTTAATTTTTCTTGGATCTTTGGAGAAACATGCACCATCAATATTGCTTGAGATTTAACACTTTCAAAAATGACTATGGGAAACCTTTCAATCTGCCTGAGTAGCCATTTTAAAACCTGAATAACTTCTATGCTTACTCACATGATCTGAAATTTAGATGAAATGATCTCCTCACATAAGAAAATCCAACCATATGATACATATCTTCTTAATACTTTGCATGTATGATAAATATCACCATTAATGTTCCTTCTCAAAATCTTCTATCATAGAGTCAACTATGTCAAAACATGCCTAAGAGGCCAACTTTGAGCAAGCATGTATATTGCCATACTTCAGCACATGATCTCAAAATTGACCCAAATAATTTATGCTCAAAAATAAACAAACCCATATGCTCATTTCATTTTTAAACCTTCACATGTTATATATATAACATCATCAAAATTCTTAATCAACGCTTCTTGCCACATTGCAAAATTGGCTATGGGAAAACACAGTCAAACAACCTGGGAGCCCAAATTTGTATATGCATGTCTTTTGATGCACTATATCGTATGATCTAAAAATTAGTGAAAATAAAATAGGAACATAAGTGAACAAACCCATATGATCAATTTTTCCTAACACCTCCATGTGTGTGAATTTTAACCTCATCAACATACTTACTCAACTCTTATCAGCCACATTGCAAATTTGGCTAAGTATGGGAAAATAATGAATTCTAATTGAGAAGCCAAATTTGAACCCTCATATCTTTAACCACACTTTGATGTATGATTTGAGATATGTTAAATAATAACTAGGGACTAGTGTGATCATAACCATATGACCAACTCTCTTTGACTCATTCATACATGGCAATGGTGACATCATCAAATTGCCTACTCATATTTTTTGCTACTACACCCAAAATGTTTAGATGTAAAATATGATCAATCAAATGAATTAAATTTGTGAAAACAAGATATAAAACATTAGATAACATCTTAGGGACCTATTTCATATTCTCTAATCATCATATTAAACCTTAAAAACCTCTGATTAGTTAAACTCTAATGATCAACTAAACCAACATTAAGCATACTAAGATAAGCACATTGCATGCTTTGTCATTATCAAATACTATCAAGGCTCTTCATCCACTCAATATGACACATCCATTACATCATCATGACAACTCTCTAAAAATATCCCCCTTTTTCATTGATGTTAACACCCATCAATATATCAATATATAAATCACCTTCTCTCTCTTCAAAACATGAACTTTACACAACATGAACTTTTCCCCCCTTTGAAATAATGACAAAATGGGTACCAATTGATCTTGAGGATATAAAAATACTAAAAAATAGGAAATTAACATCTTATAAATATTATAAAAACTCCCCCTTTCCTTTTTATTACCTCTTCTTGCCTTGACAAACTTCCCCTTGCTTCATGCTAACACTCTCTTCAATCAAGAACTGCAACCAATGAAGAAAGAACACAAAAAAATAAAAATAAAAATAAAAATAAAAAAAATTGATGGATAACATCAATAAATATTTTAGAGGGACTCTCCCTAATAACTCTAAGAAATTTCACCTACTAAGAATCTTCACATCTCCACACACCATGATGAACCACTATGCAGGCTTACTAGCCTTATTTCTCAAGACACTTCCATGACCACAAAATCTTCATATACACTATAAAAAATAGGAAACATGCACTAGAATAACCTAAGAATATACCTTTAAATAATCATACCTTTATCTTTTTGAGAGACTAAGCAAAACACACTCTTCTTCAAACTAGGCCTATTTAGCCTACTTGTAGCCCTTCCTAAAACTTGTAGAGCCCAAAATTTTTAGTAGACAAATATTCAAGACCCAAAACACCATATATTGATAAATCTCATATTCCCCATTAATCACACCATTTATAATCACCAAGCTCATCCTCTATAACATACTTCCTTCACAAACCTACTATCTAATTAAACTTCCATATTGACAAAAAATTGAATAACTTGAGAACCACAAACCTTAAATTCTATATGAATATTTATTTAACCACACATTTGGCCCATTAAACATATTAATAAGCCTCACATCTCAATTCACAAGGCAAACCACTTTTATAGAAAATCCCAAAACCCTAAAAACTCAAAACAAATAGGGTAAACAAACCTCCTTCTGGTCAATGTATATTTCTAAAACTTCTTACACACTTGGAGAAACCCATCACATACTTATAGAATATAAATTGAGCTTCCATACCTTTGGGAACCCATACATCCTATAACCCATTTTAGGTCTACTTGCCCTTCAGCAAAAAATAGAGAAAACTGAGTGTACTAAAAAATCCTCAATTGGCACATATATACCTTCAGACCTCAAAACCACTTAGATCACACCACAAGGAAATTCATATTTTTTTTTGATCAGCAAACACTTCTTGACATTTGCATCAATCTCATCAAGCCACATGGAACCTCCCAATCTGACTCTATATTACATCTTCTTTATAAACCTCTGAAATAGGCTCATGAACTTGTTTCTCCCCCTTAACCAAAGACCTTCTCTGACTAGCATTATCATCTTGAGCACACAAACTTGATTTTCTACACATTCTTACTCAGATTCAAATTATTAGTCCTCTAATCCTATGACCTGACCAATTACAAATCTCCCCCTAGTTTAATGCTCTATCAAGAACATGACATATTCAACAAATCTTCAAATACTTATACCAGAGCATCCAAAAAATGATCAACAAGCCAATATCTTTCTCAAGATAGGACCACCATGATCCTTCACAAGATTATTTTATTCAACAAAAGATATATAAAAGAATTCACAAACATACTTATTTCCATATTAGCTCATCAAACAATATCTGATAGTCACAAAGCTTCCTCTAATTGAAAAGTGTATCTTTGAAGCCTAGATAGAGACACCCCTTTGACATAGAGATAATAGAAGTCCCAAAACTTAGGAGACTCCCATATCTCCATATCTTTCTTTGACTTGTAGTCCTAATTGACTTTAACTAAATCCTTGACTTCATTCTTTTATTCAAATTTGTCAATAAATGTTGTCAATAGAAATTCTTGACTCTCCTTCATCTTTTATTCTTTTTTCACCTTGGCAAACAATCCATTAAGACTATTAGACTCAATATGTTTAGTCTTCTTAGTCTTTACTACCTCAGATCTCCATACCATAGTTTGACTCTTCTTGTCTTTTACAACCATCTTACCTTCTTGATCTTTCAGTTTAGACTGATCTACAACATAGACTTCTAGAGTAACTTTTTTACCAACCTTATGAATAAAATAATTGGTAATGATTACCTTTGGGTTCTATACTTTACTTTGTCCTTTCTTAAACCTTTTAGGAGATCTATATCTTTTGACACACCTTGAAGACCTCTTAACATTATTTGAATAGAATCTAGCAATATGTCCACCATTATGACAACTAAAAAAAATAACTTCATTCATACCTTTTGACAGATTTGAACTATGATCAATCTTTGGCCAAAAACTCCTTCTATCATAGCTTCATGAATGATCATTCTTGACTTACTTCATTCTATAGTCCTTAGCTCTATGACCATACTTATTACATGTATACCTATGATAATGAAATAAAATAACATACCTTGAAGCATTTTGTTGTCTAAGATACCTTATTTCATTTCTTTTCAATTTTTCAATCTCCTCATACTCACCTTTCCTTGAACTCATTATAACATGTTATTCTTCTAACTGAGTCTTAAGATGTTTGAATTCTTCTTCTCTTGTCTTCATATTTACATTAGCTACCCGTAACTAATCTTGAAGATTGTTGATCTATTTTGCATATTCTTTGACTTTTTCTAATTTATTTTTTTCTTATTTAGGATTGCCTATCTTAATTGACCTTTTCATAATCATCTTTTAGTGAAACAAGATTACTATTTAATTTATCAATTTTAACTTCTTTAGCTTTCATGTTTGAACATGTAGTCTCCATCTAAATTTTGAGAGCTTGGATAGTCTCATTATCACTCTTAGCTTCTTTAGCCATGCCATACTTTATTCTACATGCTTATTCTATCAAACTTCCATCAAAATAACTAATTTTTGCTTCAAGACCTTTGATCAAATTTATCATCATATGATTTTCCTTCTTCTGCTCCTTTAGTTCACCAAGTTCACTCATGAGCTCAACTTCTAGATCAACTTATTCTTCCTTGCTATCATCTTCTTCACTGAAATGGCAAGATTATTCATACACATGATGTCCTTTTCTTTTTAACACAAACTTGTCTTGCCATATACTAACTTAACCTTGAGATCATTGATAATATTCTCATCCTCTTTGGCATCTTGCTTCATAGTACATATCTTTTCTTCAAGTGCCTTGATCATAACCTTCCATTATTAATTTTCTTTCTTTAATTACTTAGCCATCTTTGTACCTACATAGGATCACCTTCAAGTTGTTAGGCTTCCTCCAAAGGATCTGATCTGATACTAATTATTAGAGGCACAATCATCAAGAGAAGGGGGGTGAATCAATGATCCCAAATAATCCAACTTCAATTATGATATTTATAAATACTTAATCAACTACCATAATCATTCATGAATCATATATAATATTCAAGGCAATGAACAAGAGAGATAATGCAAGATCAATCACAAAACATATGACATATATGGGAAACCCTCTTGGAGAAGAGAATCCACTAAAACCTATAATTGGAATATTGTCTTATAATAACAAGATCTAATTTAGACCATCTACAAATGATTAAGGAACTCCAATCCCTATTTAGTGAGACTACAATCCCATAAGGTGTTGCCACACCTATCTAGCTAAGTGAAAACAAAAAATAAACCTTTTATCAAGTTTCACCTTGCAAGGAGGATGTAACCACATTAGATGCTAAGTTACCATAATAACACCAATGAACTCATCCACCTTTGCACTGATGCCTTCAACACTTGATGATGGACCATTGATTATCACTCTTCACCATCACTCATACTCAAACAAAAAAAGCACTATTCTACCAACAAAATATGACCAATAGGTCATAAAAATTATCTTCAAATTTATCTACTCATCAACTCATCCATAAGGCACTCTACCCCTCCTTCACTTCCCAAATCACACACAATCCTCTCTCAAATCTCTATAAAATAGCCTCTTGATCATACTCACCCATTCTACCTCTTCTAGGCTTATCAGGTCTAATGACCTATGTGATCACCTTCAAAATCTTGCTCAAACTAGCATGTTTGATCCTCTTCACTCTCTAATAGTCCTCACTAACATGAATCTTATCTTTCAAATGTTATCTCCTTCACTTGGATCCACACTTGCACTCACTCATTCAAGTCTTATATGTCTAGAAATCACCACATTTGATTTCACTATTTATAAATCAATCTTGATAATCACTATCTTGTTCAACAATTAGGCATGCCTTAGCCATTAATGAATCTCTCACATAAAGACATGAATAAATACAATCTTCATAAGACAGCCATAACATCTATAGGTTACAATTAAATAACTATATATTTTAATAAGACCTTTATAGCTCTTATACATCTCATGTGAACCCATTCCCTCATTTAGTGCTCCTTTGATCAAAACATGAACATATGACCACTTTTAAATACATGGGTCCACTCCTTATGAACCCTTTGTCATCCTTAAATGATCGCAATCAACTTATCTCACCTCTACATATGCTTAAACAAGTCAAACACTAATTTGGTGTACATAATCACCATGAATTAACATACAATCAACTTTTTAAGCATTGTTCATACTCAAGATATATTGTTCACACCTCCAAAATACACATAGAGCATCTTTATAGAGTCTACAACATTTTACAATATCCAATTCATCATGAGAAATAAAAAAACATCAATACAATATTGAATATCATTCTTAGGTTATTTGTAGAATAATCACAAACACACAGCCAAATTCTAGGCACAAAATCTTTGATTATACTCACTTCTAGATCTTCAAATCAAGCTCATTAAATGTGCCATGGAGTCATTTTCATATTTTATTTTTATAGTACTAATAAATTGAACTTATATTGAAATACATGGACAAAATACAAAGCTTTAGTTTTTCCCTATGTTAAATTCAAATATTTGAATAGCAATAGTCATAGTTAACCTTCAAACATAATGCTTGAATATTGTGAACACTCATCTCAGATTGAATACAAACCATTGATCTTATTTGATATTTAACATATAAACTACCAATGCCAGACATTAAACCTCTATCACTTTGACTTCATCTCATGCAATCTTGAAATGTTAACTTAACTTGATCTATCGATCTCTACGGTTCAACTATGTCTTTAATAATCAAAGATCATCATTTGATCAATCTATATGAATGCCCACTCACCATTAGATCATTATCTTTTACCTTTGCTTAGTCATTAAACATCATGAAACTATCCTTATCTTTCTACTTCCTGACTCCTTGGAGTAACACACATTGTCGATCTTGCTCAAGCTTTAACATTTTCAAAAATGACCAAGTATGGGAACCCTTTCAATATCCCTGAGTAGCCATTTTTGTACATAAATAACTTCTTTTATGCTTACTCGTATGATCTAAAATTTAGACTAGATTATCTCGTCACTTAGGAGAATCTAACCATGTGATACAAATATCCTAAATATTTCATATTTGTGATATATATTTCTATTTAAGTGCCTTTTCAATATCTTCTATCATAGAGCAAACTATGTCAAAACCTGCCTAAGAGGTCAACTTTGAGCAAGCATAACTTTTGTTGTGCTTCAATGCATGATCTCCAATTTATCATAAATCATCAATGCTCAAAACTAAATAAACCCATATTATCAATTTATCTTGACACCTTCACACATACAATATATAACACCATCAAAATTCTCACTCAGCTCTTCTTGCCATACTACAAAATTGGCTAAGTATGGGAAAACACAGTCAAACTACTTGGAAGCCTAACTTTGCATATATATATATATATATATATATATATATATATATATATATCTTTTGACATGATACATTACAATATTTGATAATTATCATAAATGAACTAGGCATAAAAATGAATAAACCCATATGATCATTTTATCTTGACACCCCCACATGCATAAATGCTTACCTCATCAACATGCTTACTTAGCTATTTTTTCCCACATTGTAATTTGGCTAAGTATGGGAAAACAATGAATTCTGACTGAGAATCCATCTTTGCACCCTCATATCTTGAACTACACTTTGATGCATAACTTGAGATTGGGTGCATAATAACTAGGGACTAATTTGATCACAACCATATGACCAACTCCCCTTGACTCATTCACACATGACAATGGTGATGTCATTAAACTACCTAGTCATATTTTTTGCTATTAGACCCAAAGTGTCTAGATGTAAACTATGACCAAACAAATGAATTCTACTTGTGCACAAAAGATCTCAAGGATTAGATAACATCTTAGTTACCTCTTTCATATCCTCTAATCACCATATTCAAACTTGAACACCTTTGATCAGTCAAACTTTGATGATCAACTAAGCCAAATCAAACATATTAGGATAAGCACATTGAACACTTTATCATTATCACATAGACTATCAAGGCTCTTCATCCACTCAATAGGACACCTCCATGACACCACCATGACATCATCATGACAACTCTCCAACATGGGGGTATCACAAGGTTTTTAACAGATTAATATGCCCATCTATACATAGGTACCATATCAGCTCATTTGATTATTATACATGGTCCACTACCAACCTAATCTAATGAAAACTATCTTGAACAATATTTTATATCCCTACATGTTAAGGTGATAAAATTAGAGAAAGGTGTTTCTAGAGTTAGCAATTAAATGTATTCATATACTTTGATTCATAATTATTTGGCATCCAAGATATAATCTTACCCATTACCAACAAAATTTTATCTCCTAAGATAACACTCTATAAAGGTAAACATGATACCAAAAAACATATTTGATCATTTCATGTGTCATGCTTTGATTATTCATACAATAATAAATTATTCAAAAATATATTTTCAAGAAGCCTTAAAAAATATGCTTTGTGATGGTTTTATAATCTTCCACTCCAATCAATTAAATCATTCAACCCTTTGGTAGATCATTTTATAACACACTTATTTATTAACATTGGTGAAAAACTATCTTATGTGTAAATTTCCAAAATCAAGCAAGGGTTAAAGGAGACAATCATTGAATATGTTATTTGATACAAAACTATGATAGATAAGATGAAAACTTATATGGTAAATAATGAGCTATAACATATATTCACACAATATTTTCTAGTACCATTCCATGAGTCTATCATGTTTGATAAATTTAAATGTTTTCATAAGTTATGCCATAAGGTGAAAGAATGAGAAAACAATCACATAGATTTGAACAAACTAAAGTATGAACCAAATTCTCCAACTAGTTCAAATATTAATTTTCAAAGCAATCAAAGTTATAAAATAAAATATAATAAAAGTAAGAATGAAGTAAAATTAACATTAAATGTAGTATCACAACCAACAAATAATATTCAATTGACAACTCCACCAAGAAGTAAATTTTAAATACTATTATCACCTCCTCATGTTTTGTTACAAAAATTACTTTACTATAATTTCATATCTCTCCCTCCACCATGATAGGTTGATATTACTAAGCCTCATAATAATGGATTTGATAGCAACACATATTATGACTATCATAGCTATATTGGGTATTATACAAACAAGTGTTATAAGATAAGGAAGCATATATAATATATTATTGATGACAGTAACTATGAGTCAGGCAAACACACAAAGAAGGATAAAACATAACAAAATGCAAATATAAAGTTAAAAATATTCAATAATCCATTTAAAAATCATGGCACAATATAAGATATAGATAATGAAAAAGTTCACCATGTTTATAATGCACATCCTCCTACTCAAACATATGGACATCCAATAGATGCTATTATTGGTATATTTATAAGAAAATTAACACATTTCCTATGATCACTTCTGATGACAATGATATTTTTGATAGTGACTAAGATAGACATAAAATCTTTATTCAAGCTTATATCAACAAAAAACCCATACATAGTGTCATGATCGATAATGGGTTAAGTGAAAACAAATGTATAATTACACTTATTAACACTCTTAGGTACACAAAATAAAATTTACATGTTGCATCAAAATTAGTCAATGCATTTGACAAAAATACATAATATACTCTTGGGAAAATAACATTACCTCTTCAGGGTGGTTCAATAACAAAGGACACTTTATTCTTAGTCTTACCAAGCACATAGGTCTAAGATATGTTATTGGGATGCCCGTAGATATAATATCATTACATAATAACATCTAAAATACATTTATATCTAAAAAAATATATATTTCAATATAATATTTATGCTTTCAATATGATTACCCTCTATATGAAAAGGTATCTACTGTGATCATATCACCACCATAGTTCATTATTTCACCTATTCAAGAGTTGCATGCCCAAAACATGGCACAAATAAAAACATACAATTTTTTTTTTAAGAATGTCCAAAGCACATTATACTCACCCAAATTTATGATATATGTCCAACTACATGGCAAAAGAAACACAATTGGAATGTAACAACCACACAAGCCTAAATAACATGGATTTTAATG